>JAJONQ010003234.1:0-46039 GCA_036250385.1 Solanum microdontum | reverse complement strand
GTTTAAAAGTAGTGGGTCGGGCTATGGGTCGATTTCGACCCATTTGGGGTGAACTAGGTAGGGGAGCATTAGGAGGGGCGACGCGCCCGCCATCGCGCCTAAAGATGCATTCTGACGTTCATGGCCTGGTGCACAGTGCACCAAGAACCATGCTTTAACGTTCATGGCCTGGTGTGGCGCGCCTACCAGTACGCCAGACCTGGAACGTTCTTCATCTTTTTTCACTATTACAAACTAAGTTACAAATAATGAAAAATCTAATCTAGCTAAACTAATATATAAATATGCTTCCTATATTCTAAGAATTGAAACTACGCTAAAACAAAAAAATCAAAATTCAAAACTAACTACCTATCTATTACATTGTTCATGGGTTAACTCCCATGTAGCGCTTAATTTAACGTCGCGGCACGACGCAGCTTGAATCATTCATCATTTAGCTCAAGAGCATCCTGATCACGATTTGAATCCTCACCAAAGTAGTGTTTCACCCTTTGCCCATTGACGAAGAACGTAAGGCACGTTTTACCCTTAAGTTCAACAGCCACATGTTGTGTCATTCTTACCACTTCTAAAGGACCAATCCATTTAGACCTTAGTTTTCCAGGGAATAACCTCAATCTAGAGTTAAAGAGTAGTACATTTTCCCTCGGAGTGAAAGTATGAGTAACTATGTGCTTGTCATGCCACCTCTTTTTCTTTTCCTTGTAAAGCTTGGCATTCTCATATGCGTGGAGCCTAAACTTCTCAAGTTCATGCAGTTGATTTACTCTCTTTTTACTGTCCATCTAGGGGTTTAAATTCAACTTCTTAATTGCCTAATAAGCTTGGTGTTCTAATTCCGCCGAAAGATGACATGCTTTCCCAAATATTATGTAATAGGGAGAAGTCCATATGGGTGTCTTATACGCAGTCTTTTATGCCCACAACGCATCATCTAACTTCTAAGACCAATCTTTCCTCTGCACATTCACCATTTTCTGCAAAATTTGTTTCACCTCTCTATTCAAAACCTCCACTTGGCCACTCGTTTGAGGATTGTAAGTTGTAGCAACCTTATGCCGAATACCATACTTAGCAAGAAGATTTTTAACTAGATGGTTAAGGAAATACTTACCTCCATCACTTATGATTTCTTTTGGAGTACCAAAGCGAGTGAAGATGTTCTTCTTGATGAACTTTATCACCACCCTTGAATCATTTTAAGGAAGAGCGACAGCCTCAACCCATTTACTTACATAATCCACAGCCACAAGAATGTATTGGTTTCCACTAGATGGCGGGAAGGGACCCATGAAGTCAATTCCCCACACATCAAAGATTTCCACCTCCAAAATTACCTTAGTGGCATCTCATGTCTTCTTGAAATAGTACCCAACCTTTGGCATTTATCACAACCCTTCACAAAAGCAATAGAATCTTTAAATAACGAGGGCCAAAAGAAACCAGATTGTAGTACCTTATGAGAAGTGTGCTCTCATCCGTGGTGACCTCCATATTGGCTAGCATGACAACTTTCGAGCACTTTGTGAACCTCATACTCCGGAATGCACCTTCTCACTACCCGGTCTACACCTTGCTTGAACAAGAATGGTTCATCCCAAATATAGAACTTAGCATTATGGTTGAGCTTTTTATTTTGTTGGGTGGTTGCACCTGGAGGATAATCTCCACTTACTATCAAATTCACAATAACTGCATAACATGGCACTTGAGAGATGTCTAATGCCATCAATTGTTCATCCGAAAACTCTTCTCGAATTTGCTCACCTTCATTCACATGGGAAAAATCCTCCAACCTGGACAAGTGATCGCCTATTTGATTTTCAGTACCTTTCCTATCTTTAATCTCAATGTCGAATTCTTGGAGAAGCAATATCCATTGAATCAGCCTTGGTTTAGCATCCTTCTTGTTGAATAGGTACCTAATAGCTGCATGGTCAGTAAAAATAATCAGTGTAGTACCTACCAAATACGATTTGAACTTGTCGAAGGCGAACACTAGAGCTAGCATCTCCTTCTCAGTCACTCTGTAATTAGCTTGTGTAGAGTCAAGGGTCTTGCTTGCATAATAGATCGATTGGAACACTTTATTCTTTCGTTGTCCCAACACTGTACCCACTGCTACGTCGTTTGCATCACACATGAGTTCAAATAGTAGTCCCCAATCAGGAGCGATTAAGATGGGAGCTTTTATTAAGTTCCTCTTTAGAATCTCAAAAGCTTTCAAGCATATCTCATCAAAATCAAACTTCACCTCCTTCTCCAAAAGACTGCACATAGGTCTTTCAATCTTGGAAAAATCCTTGATGAATCGCCGGTAAAAGCCTTCATGACCAAGAAAACTATGCACTCTTTTTATAGAAATGGGAGGGGGAAATTTTTCAATAACTTCTACCTTGGCCTTATCAATCTCTAAACCCAACTTAGATACCTTGTGTCCCAACACTATCCCCTCTCGAACCAAGAAATGACACTTTTCCCAATTTAGAACTAAGTTAGTATCCTCACATGTAGCAAGTACTTTATCAAGATTCCAGAGACATACCTCAAAAGACCTCCCAAAGATGGAGAAATCATCCATGAACACCTCTACAAAGTCCTCCACCATATCATGAAAAATGGCCATCATACACCTTTGAAAAGTCGTTGGTACATTGCAAAGTCCGAATTGTAAGCATTTGAAAGCATAGGTACCATAAGGACAAGTGAACGTGGTATTTTCCTGATCCTTGGGGGCAATCAAGATCTGGTTGTAACCAGAATACCCATCTAAGAAACAATAGTACTCCTGCCCTGCTAGTCAGTCAAGCATCTGATCAATGAAGGGAATGGGGTAGTGATCTTTTCGAGTGGCATCATTAAGTTTCCGGTAATCCATGCAAATTATCAAACCGGTCACTGTTCTAGTAGGAATTAACTCATTCTTTTCGTTCCTTACCACTGTCATACCTCCCTTCTTAGGGACACATTGCACCAGACTTACCCACTTACTATCGGAGATCGGGTACACAGTTCCAGCATCTAGCCACTTTATTACTTCTTTTCTTACCACCTCTTTCATCAAAGGATTTAGCCGACGTTGATGTTGTGCACTTGGTTTGTGATCTTCTTCCATGTAGATTTTGTGCATACATGACACCAGACTAATCCCATGAATATCAGTCATCTGCCATCCAATCACTTTCTTCCTCCACTTTAAGATTCTCAATGCCGCATCAACCTGCAATTCAAATAACTCTGCAGAAAGTATAACAGGCAAAGTTTCATTAGCACCCAAATAAGCATACCTTAGGTGAACCGATAGAGTTTTTAGTTCCAGTTTGGGAGCTTCTTCTATTGATGGCTTTGGTGGGGCCCTAACTCACGATCTAATGACTCCGCTCGAAGCTTATGAGTGTCCACCAATGCTAGATTCAAACATGTTTCTCTCACTTGAGCCTCAGTATCTCCATACACTTCATGACCTACTAACACTCTCTTTAGGGGATATTTGGGAACAACTACTTGCAATTCTACTATTTGATCAACCACAGTAATAGCAGACAATTATTCATATATAGAAGGCAATTTTAAAGCGCGATAAACATTGAATACCTCAACTTTATCATGTCCCCTCATAATTAATTGACCAGCTGCTACATCAATCAATGCCCTACCCATGGCCAAGAACGGACGTCCCAAAATGAATGGAACTTCAGAATTGGGTTCAAAATCTAAGACCACAAAATCCACAGGAAAAATCAATGAACCTACTTCCACTAACACATCTTCTACCACCCCCTCTGGCCTAGCAATGGATCTATCAGCGAGTTGGAGAATAACAGTGGTTCGTTTTGGACTACCCAATCCAAGCTTTTGATACAATGACAAGGGCATCAGATTTATACTTTCCCCCAAATCGCACAACCCCCGGGCATGAACACTTTGCCCAATTGTAATCTGTAAAGTAAAAATACCTGGATGTTTTAACTTTTTGGGTAGTCTATTTTGGATTCTAGAGCTGAACTCCTCTGTAAGTGCTACAGTTTCATACTCCGTGAGCCTCCTCTTGCTAGCCACAATGTCTTTCACGTATTTAGCATACTTCGGGATACCCTGCAAAATGTCAACCAAAGGCAGATTAATGTAAACCTATTTAAGGAGAGAGAGAAACTTACCAAAGTATTCATCCTCATTCTTCTTTTTGAGCCTTTGTGGAAACGGAGGTGGTAATTTCTTTTGAGGAATGGGTACCTCAACATTGGAGCTTTTTACTACCTCTTCCACCTTCTTTTATGTGGTACCTGTTTCAATGTCTCTATTCTTTGGAGCTATTTCCTCTAATTTTAACCCACTTCTAGTACTTACCGCATGCAGTTGCTTTGGGTTGGGTTCAGTATTACCGGGCAGCCCACCTTAGGGATGAAAGTTCAGAGAATTGGCTACTTGCGCAACTTGTTTGTCTAAACTCATTAGGGACATTTGGATGTTTCTGATGTTCTCATCCTGCTTATCTAATCTAGCATTTATTTTGGTCCCTATTTCAGTCATGAGCTTTTTTAGTAGCTCTTCATTGGTCATCCCCCCTTTTAGTGCACTAGGATTTGCGCTTTGGTTAGGATTTTGGTATTGTTGTCCTGCCTCTTGAGAACGGTATTGGTTAGCCCCTTGCGCCTAATTTTGGTGTTTGTTCCCACCCCATGAGAAGTTAGGATGGTTTCTCCAACTAGGGTTGTAAGTGTTACCATAATTTTGCTGAACTCCACCCTTTGCACATGACCGACATAGTTTACAAAATCTGGGTTTGCCCCGCATTACTCGGTTTCATGAGCTCTACTACCACATACCTCACACCAATTGGCTGCCTGTTGTACAACATTTGCCGGTGCATGATTTAGAGCCATCTGTTTAAAATGTAAATCCATGTTATGTTGCATTGCATCTAATTTGGCATTTATGGCAGTAGCTTAATCTACATCTAAGATCCCCGTGGCCTTTTGGGTTGTGGTTCTAGGCATATCCCTATCATATCCTGGGTCTCCTTCGGAAAGTCTATCGAGTAAGTCGAACAACTCTTCACATGTTTTAGCTAGGGCTTGTCTACCTGTTGTACTATTAAGAAGCACACGAGCATTATAAACTAAACCCTCAAAGAAAGTGTGTGCAAGTACCTCATTAGTTTGCATGTGGTGCGGGCAAGCATTCAACATTTGTTTGAAATGAGCCCATGCAATTGGTACATGTCATCCCCTTGATTTTGCCTAAAGCATAATATCTCACTCCTCAACCGTGTGGTTTTCATGGATGGAAAGAATCGACTCAGGAACTTCCTTGCTAGATAATCCCAAGTAGTGATGGAGTTTGGTGGCTCAGTATCTAACCAATGCTTTGCAGCTCCTAACAATAAGTATGGAAACAGCGTCAGCCTCACATATTCTGATGAGACTCCAGTTGGGATGTATGTATCAGTGATCTCTATAAAGTTCCTAAGAAGGATTTGGGGATCCTCGTAAGGGAGACCAGTGAATTGCCCATTAGAATGGAGAAGTTGTACCATGCCCTGTTTTAGTTCAAATCTACCCACCGATGGAGGTTTCTAAATACTAGACGCCACACTAGCTGTGAGTGGGACTGCCACATCACGGATTGGTCTTGCAAGTACGACAGGGGGTACTCCTTTGTTATTCAAGTTCTCTTGGTTGTTCATGTTCTCCGGGTTATTCACGCTGTCTTGATTATTATCATCATTGTTTCCCCGAACACCTAACCCCAATTCTCCTGGACATCCTTGATTCATGTTTCTGCTCTGGCGTAAAACTCTTTCGGGTTCATTGTAAGGTTCAACAAGTTCTCTCTTCTGAGCCAAACCTGAAAGTCAAGTGCCTGCAATATACAAGCTAAGATCAAGTAATTAATACCTGAATGTTCTAAATTGTAGACTTAAGAAGATCGAATATAAATCAATTTCTAAGTCCCCGGCAGCGGCGCCAAAAACTTGTTGCTCCCCAATATACACGTAAGTGTACGTGGTAGCGTAAGTAAGATAGATTCTTAAAGAAACAAATTATCGTTCCCAAGGGACTTATGATCAATTTATATCTAACACTTCATTCTACAAATAAAAGTAAAAGTAACTTTTTAAGATATTGTGATGATTGTTAACTACTACTAATTATGCAATAAGTAAAAGTAACCAATTGTGAATGACTTTAGGATGATGTTTCAAGCAAGTAAAAGACAATTCCAGGGCTGCAGCACGTAGTGAATCTCATGTATCATATTATCGACTTAGAACTAATTTTAGTTGTCAAGTTACTGATTTATAGGGTTAATTATATGAGTAGGGCTATACACCTCTCGTCACCTACTCTAATTAGTTATCTAACTACATCGTTGAGCGAGGATAAATAGACTAACTGGTGAGCATTTATATTTCATCCTATTTCATAACCAATCAAAGTGTTCTTTCGGGCATCACTCTTGAACACTAATCACCTCAATCAAATGGGTCGATCGAGCTCTCTATATTCTCTGGTCTATCTAACCTCTTCTCTCCCGATTTTAAGATTAGACAATATATTTATCATATGATGATCAATCATAAAATACTAAAATAAGAATATAGAAGCAACTTATAATGACAACCAATAATTAATTCAAAAAGCCTTTAATAATCAACAATCAATTCGTAGCTACAGCCCCAGAACTAAGGCGTTTAGCCACTCACGCTATTAGAAAACCAGAAAAATACAATAGTTCATGAGTCTTCCAGAAAATAAAAGAGTTAGAAGATCAAAAACTATTACAAATGTGGATACGTGCTCTTGCACACCCAATAAAAGTCGAACCTTAACAATGGAGCCCTAAGGGTCTATTTATAAGAGTTAGAAAAGTTGGAGTCAAAACCTAGTTTAATTAGGATTCCTTTTTAACACTTTTAGGCTGAAAAAGTCAAAACTTTTGTGGCGTGTTGCGCCTGCCATCGCGCCTAGCACTTGCTGCATGCTTTGCCCCTTTGGCGCATCGCGCCTAGCATAGCGACTCAGAAAGTCCTCTGAAGTTTACTCTTTGTCGTGTCACGCCTCTCAGCGCGCCTGAGAAGCATCCCAGTCCTCTAAGCCTTGGCGCGTCGCACCTCTTATTACGCCACAAATAGGAATCTATCATTTAGGCCTTGGCGCGGCGCACCCAACAGTATGCTAGGCACTGATGATTCTTGCCTTTGTCATTTCCTTGCATGTCTTTTCTCCTTCTTCCTTCATTTCAACTCCAATTCCTTCAAGAGTTCCTGAAACAACTAATCATATGTGTAAGTGTAGAATCATCACAAGTTACACCAAAAATCAAGCTAATAACTAAAGATCATTCTTCAATCTAATTGCTTCATGGGCAAATATTGACAACATAGGCATATAAATATGCCTAAAATCATTGATCAACATGGACTTCATTACAAGTTTACCTCGTACTCGCAGACAGCATGACTCTATTTGGGTGATAGTTTACAGAGTCACTAAGTTGGCGTGCTTTTTGGCTGTTAAGACTACAGATTCGGCGAAGGACTACGCCAAGCTTTATATTAATGAGATAGTCAGGTTACATGGGATTCCTTTGTCTACCATCTCAGATAGAGGTCCTCTATTTACCTCTCATTTCTAGAAGTCATTTCACAAAGGCCTTGGTACTCAGGTTAATCTTAGCACAACATTTCATCCACAGATGGATGGTCAGGCAGAGCGTACCATTCAAACCTTAGAGGACATGTTGAGAGCTTGTGTGATCGATTTCAAGGGTACTTGGGATGATCACCTTCCTCTTATAGAGTTTACCTACAATAATAGGTACCATTCCAGAATTCAGATGGCCCCTTATGAGGCATTGTATGGGTGTAGATGTAGATCTCCAATGGGTTTGTTTGAAGTAGGTGAAGTAGCCTTGATAGGGCCAGATTCAGTTCATGATGCTATGGAGAATGTGCAACTCATTAAAGATAGACTTATGACATCCCAGAGTCACTATAAGTCTGCAGATGTAAGGAGAAGGAAATTAGAGTTCCAAGTTGATGATTGGTTTTCCTGAAAGTGTCACCAATAAAGGGGGTGATGAGATTTGGCAAGAAAGGAAAGCTCAGTCCTAGATATGTAGGCCCTTACAAGATCTTGGAAAGATTTGGTAAAGTGGCTTATGAATTAGAGTTTCCAACAGTGCATCCGATTTTTCACATTTCATTGTTGATGAAGTGTGTGGGTGATCCAGCATCCAGTTGAGATTCTTGATCGTCAGATTCGAAGGTTGAGAAACAAAGAAGTCGCTTCAGTTAAGGTTTTGTGAGGAGTCAGTTCGTAGAGGGAGCTACTTGGGAAGCGGAAGCAGCCATGAAGGCCAAGTATCCTCACCTTTTTCTTTCCGATTCCATTCCAGCATGAGGTAATAGTTCCTCTCCAGTCTTTAAGTCATTCATGCACAGATTCAGTCTTAGTATCATGTTCCTTCAGTTTGTACTTGCATTTTCAGCGTATTTGCATGTTCTTGGAACTTAGTTCAGTCAGAAATCAGCTTCTAGAAATTTGTGGTAGCGTTTGCAGCTCTTTCCCTCCATTTTTCAGCTAGTTAGACTTCATTCGAGGACGAATGTTCCCAAGGGGGAGATAATGTAACACCCCGTATCCTAGAAAACCAAACTGCAGACTTTTCAGAAGTTGCATGTGCAACCCACGGTTGCCACACATGGACTGTAGGGTGACCCATAGTCCATTCTAGTGGTCCATGGATGGCCACGTGCAACCCTCCCCAGAATCAGCCTACAAATTATTCTAAGTGTTGACCCACGGTTGGACCCACGGACCGTGGTCCTGGTTCGTGGATCAGACCCCTCGACAGCACCTTCCAGAACCCCATCGACGGTTGACTAGCAAGGACCGTTTGTCTATCCACGGTCCGTCGGTCAGTCCCGTCAGTTGCCCTAACACCTTTTAAGTCAGGGGTCGTTTGGTCTATCTCCTATGTGTTGGACCCCTAAATTACGTCATTTAACCCCTAAATTACGTAGTTTTGGTCAATTTAAGCCTAATAACTTAATTAGAATCTACCCTAGTCAATTCATTCTCCAAGAAATCGATAAAACTAGTGAAAAAGAGGAGAAAAAGTTGAGCAGCCCTAGTTCAAGAACGTAGCAGGTTTTCATCCGTTTCAACCCCGAAATCAAAAGATTTCTCTATGGAATTCTTCACCATGTATGTGGGATTTCAATAGTGGGTTTGTTTCACCCATTAGGTCCCTAGATTTCACTCAGAATCTTGATTCCCTTAATATTATCTAAATCTAGGGTTTCTTGAATGTTAGAGATTATTGGGTTTTAGATTTTAGAATGATCCCAAATCAGATTATCATGTTATTGCTTAGTTTCCTTTATGAATTTTAGAACCCTAGCTATGAAGTTCTTTTATTTCATGAATTACACAAGCTAGGTCAGATATTTCGAATATACATGCTTCAGATTTGAATGTTTCATTATCATGTACATTAATGTTGCATTTTTCAGTTAGCATGTCAGTATTACAAAAGTTCAGTCATAAATTGTTAACTACATAATCAATTGGGAGAAGCTTAATACCGAGTGGACTAGGGTCAGTCACCCTCAAGTCCCAAAACTACGTGCCCCGTAGATTGTAAGTCCTCTCTGTAGCCATCATTTTAGTGATCACGCCAGTCATGCCTCTATACCTATGGCAGGGTATATTGGGTCTTCTCGATGGGGCATATACATCGGACTTCACATTTAGCTCATGTGGTTTTATGTTGGTTATAAGTAGCTCCCTTACAGTTAGATTCTATTGCATTGACCACGTTATCAATCACAGTTCAGTATTCAGTTTCAGCATGTTAATAAACTTGGTCATTGTATTCAGTTATTTCATGTTCACTATTCTCAGTTTAGTGGCATACTTATCTCCTATCATTGCTCAGATATATGCTTTGGTTTAATTATGATTATTGTTCAGCTTTATTATATCATGCATGCTCAGTACCTTTCAAGTACTGATGCATACTCTGCGCTACATCTTCTCGTGATGTAGGTTTAGGTTCTCAGCTTCCAGATCACTCGTAGATCGGTTCCCGATCGTCACTTCAGCAGCATCAGTGGTGAGTCCTAATTATTCAAGGACGATTGACATGATTATCTTCCTCTGCATTTAGTCTTTAGTTTCAGTATTCGTTAGAGTTAGATGGGGCATGTCCCAGCACTTCTAGTCAGTTAGAAGCTTATTTTTAGACATAGTTAGTTTCAACTTTAGTATTTGAGTCTTTTCAGTTGTTATTAAACTCTCAGCTTTCATATATTCATATAATTTATGGGTATTCCCCATCATTTCAGTTTAAATGATGATTTAGCTTTCGCACAGTATTTCCTTACTTCAGTTTACTTTAGTATGCTTATGATATGCCAGTAGGTTAGCTTGGGGTCACTCGTGATCCTGGGTCCCGTGTTCGTGTCCTGGGGGTAGTTTTGGGCGTGACATTCACTAAATGATTAAAATAAAAAATTTCCAAAAATTAATCTCTCGATCGATCTGTTTCCTAAGCCGAAGCCGTAACTGAGCGAGCGACGACAACGATGACACGAGGGGAATCCCTCTTTCCAACCTTTTTAACAACTATTAGAAGTGTTTCTCTATTTAAACACTTTAACTTTTCTTTCCACCACCAATGAGGGAGAAATGTCTTTTACTAAAGCATAAAAGAATCTTTTCAAATTCCTCTTTTCATCTTCCCTCCATTTTCCATTAATTCTTGCTATATACCCAACACGAATGACTCGAAATAACAACAAAAAAGAGGATATTTTCCTCTAAAGTTTATTAAATCTGAAATACTTTTCGACTGTCTAAAGCTCTATTTCTGGATGAATTCTTTTTGTGTTTTTTAATGGTCGAAAAAATCTCCCATCCCCCTATAACAGTAAATGAAAAAGAACATTTATAGTGGGGGAACAAATTAGATTGGGGGGAATCGGGTGAGGATAAGGATGACTTGGAGGAATTTGAAAATCAAATTCCTTAAGGAGATAAAGTTGCCAGCTTGAAATTCTGGTTCCTTCAACAAACTTCAACAGAAAAATGAATTGAGTCATTGATTAAAGGGGCAAGAGGTGTGAATTGATGAAACCTCGATTCTAGAATGATCTTGGTACGAACGGATAAGGGAGAAATGATAACACAACGAGTTGGGCACGCGTTGCTAGACAGAGTTCGCAAGGCTGCTGGATTACGGTCAGGTTCGTCTGGATTTGGGTCGTGTCTGGTTTCGTGTTATTGCGAAGAAGAAGACGAGTATGGGTGGGTGTATAGTTTCATATGTATTGTACGTTGTTGGATCACTGTAGTATTGGTGTTTTGTTGGGTCTTTGCTGATTGAAAAGTGGGTTGGGTTGAATGGAATTGGGTCGATCAGGATGGCCCAAAATCGGTTTCAGTGGATGGTTAAAATAGGAATAAGAAGATTTGGATTTGGATTTAGATTGAAGATGTAGCCAAATTTCTATTGGGAATTGGCCATTTAGATTTCAACTCTAGCCAATTTAAGTTTAAGAGATAGCCAATTTTGATTTAATCACTGAATTTAGTTAAAATTTAAATAAGACGAAATAACATTAGTTAACTAACGAGTTTCTTAATCTTAACAAAATAAAATAATTAACTTAATTATAAACTTAATAATTCAAAATATCAACTATTGATTAACTAAACCAATTGACAAAATAATCAGGTAAAAAAATAAAATCTTTTTAAGATGATTTTCAAATATTCATAAAATGTACTAATTATATATATAGTTATATAAAACATACATATTATTTATAAGTTATAATAATGACAAAATTACTTAAATATATTTTAAGAATATTTTCAATCTATAAAACTAATTATTTCAAATCATTTGGTATTGAAGAGGCTTGATGATTAATTCAATTGTAGAAGGTCAAAATTGGGTGTCAACAACGACAGACATAAAATTTATATATAACTTGCCTTCACAACTTGAAAATATAAAAGTATACACAAGTATGTGCTTACTAAGACATCTACTTATTCTAGGAAACAAATATATATGTATAACAAGATATATTCCATTATTATGAATCCTTACAATGATATGGATCCCTAAAATCATGATTTACTATAATCATGATTATACTCCCACAATCATGCTAATACTTCTTTCTTACTGTAAATATTTTATAATTTTTTCTTTACTTTCATCAAATGTATGTAGTGAGTAATTTTATTTAGAAGATAACAAAGAAAAGTGATAACCAAATGAAAGCTCACACTTCCTAGCTAAGATTGAAAATTTTCTCTCAAATTGTTGGGCACGTGCTAAGAATGGGCATGGTACATCTGGTAATTAAAAAAAATTTTAAAAAGACAAAGATAAACTTCAAATATTAAAATTTTAATTTTCTTTCCTAGATATTTTGTTATATATAGACAAAAGATCGCAATTCAATTGTTACAATTGTGGTTTGAAGCATTGTTTTAATTAATTTAATTTATATAACACATATTATAACAGAATGCTTGTCATCCACCTAGTAGAAGTTGGAAGAAATGGAGAAAATATGAAATAGCGTGTAGCCTAATCCAGTAATCCCAAACTAAAACACTATATTTTCCTTCTAACATACAAAAGTGCAAGAATTTCCACCAGTAGAACAAACAACACTAGAAGAAAAAAACACATTAATACATAAACATGTCATTTAAATTAACTTCAGGAGATAATTATTCCCTTCAATCTTCGGTGTACACAAGTAGACATTTAAACTTTTATAAAATTGAACAAGTAGACACAAGTGTTCTACCTGGCATAATACATGTAGGACACCACGTAGGACACAAAATTATCATGTAGAATGACACGTATGACACAAAATTACCATGTACGACGCCATATAAGACAAAATGTGTCTATTGGTTCAACTTTATACAAATTTAAGCGTGTATTTATGCACACACAAAATTGGAGGTCATAAATGACCATTGAATTCAATTTAAAGGGAACATTTATTGTATTATATATGCCTATTTTCTTTTGGTGAGCTAAACATGAAATCAACTGAAACAATGAGCTAATAAAAAACAAATCAGTGGAGACAAAAGACAAAAGATTAGAAACATGCTTGCAAAAATATAAGTAGAATGTTATGGGTGTAATGAAGAATCTTAGAGGCTTATTAATTAAGGTGCGAGGAATGGAATTGAAAACTTTGATCCTTTGCGAGGTGGAGGATTCTTTGGCTTCTTTGGGTGAAAGCTCTTTCTAGGAGGGAGAGGCTGACGTTTTTTCGGCTGAGGAGGGTTGAACGCTCTACAATTTTTTCTAATTTCTCCAAATTTTCTCTACTTAGTAGCCTCACCTCTCACATTAAAGGCATCTAGTGCAAATATGTGGGCATCTATCAACCTCATGTGCTCTCTTATCTCAGCCCTAATCGGCGCCAAGGCAGCAGCTCTTACCTGCTCGATCAACCCGGGCACATTGGCCTCTACCTAGGAGGCACACACATCAGCAGATTGAGCTAGATGGCCCATCTTGTATAACATTGCCTGGGTGATAGGGGTCGAGAAGAAGAAACAGAAGCAATAGTAGTAGTTGTAGGAGGGGGAGCAGTGGTAGGGCCAAAAGGTACGAAAGTAGAGGTATCTTTAGGCTCACTGGCTTGAGGGGGAAGTATTGCCTCTGTCGGCAACATCTCAACATTGACTACGGGGGACATTTCCACCGGTTTAACTCTCATTTGATCATCATCATCCCTCATATACTCCGCCTTTATCTGTTGGATGTCGGTAGAGGAAGTGGGAGTCACTTCCACACTTGTCTTAGCAATTACCGAAACATGGGGAAGGGGAGAGAGGTTTGGCTCTACTTGACCCTCATGGACATATCCTTCTGTATGATCAAACCCAGATTAAGGCGATCCATGTCCATTATGCAGCCCAGCAAAACAACTTTCTGATGACTTAGTATCGACTCATTTTGGGAAAACATCAGTGTCCTACTGATGAAGTGAAATAGTACATAGCAGCCACATTCAGCTCTTTCTTCTCAATGGGAGCCCCAACCTTGATCCATCGTGGAGTAGTGTCGGATATCAAAGGTGCCCGCTAACCCTTTAAATCTTTGAGAGTCTTCTTCTCTATCTGATCCACGAAGACGTGAATCACATTAACTGAACACCTGAGTACCTCATTAATATCCGTGTTACTGCATTTTACCTTCTTTCCTCGAACAACCACATGGTCAACTAGCTTGAACATGGTAGCCTTTTTCTTTCCCTTTGGCACTAGCTCCCCATACACCAAGTAGAACTCCCAAACCCACGTAGGAATGTATGAGCCTCGGGGTTTGCTAAAGAGCTCAAATTTGTGGAACTTTATGGTGTTCCACACCTCTGGGTATCGGTTTACAACTCCTTCTGTAGACAACCTATTCTCTTCTAAAATTGTCCTCAAACATTTGGCCTTTAACCTGTTTAACGACCGGGGAAGAGGAACCTGAGTTGGTGGAGGAGCCTGCTCTACTATCTATGCTAGAGGTGGAGGAGGTGTAGGAGGCACCAGCATCCAAGTTGGGTCATGTATGGACTTGGAGCGTAGTTGTTCTCTCCTGGCCTGGAGAAAATGATCGTTCTCCGGCTCAAATACGAAGTCTAGAGCACTGTCCCCTGAATGGCCCTCGCTGTCAGAGAGAGTGAGGTATGTGGAGTAAATACCCTCACTGTCAGAGCTCTCCTCTACAAGTGTTGGCACTACTAGTTTCTTGCCCTTTCCCTTTCCCCTTTAGGGGGGATGTTTTGATACTATGGTCCGGGAGGCTACAGCCTCCTCATTGATGACAATGCCTCTTGCTCGCTTTCGGGGCGGTTAATTTCTTCCCACAACCTTTAGTCTAGCCATTCCTGCAAAACAAAACCACATATGTTAGATGCAATTCCAAAAAATTTCAAAGTTAGAAAACTGTGCAGGAAAACTCGTCGAACCGTTCAGCGAGCTAAGTCGGGCTCGCCGAATGTACCAAAATAAATTCTTTTAAAAATTAGCATAGGCCGGCGATTGTCCAGGGCCTTTCAGCAAATTGCTAAAACCATTCGGTGAAGTAGAAGTAGCTCACGAATGTTACAGAATATTTTTAGAAATTAGGGGCACATAAGGGTGATCAGAAGGGACTTTCGGTGAATCACCGAGTGAACTCGATTAGCTCAGGTGTACCATCGAAAGTTAGAAAATGGAGACCACAAAAATAGAGAATAAAAAGGCGATCAAGGGGTCTTTAGGTGAACCGATAAATTACTTAGCGAGCTCAATCGACCTCGTCGAATAGTCCAACCTGCAAGATTTTTACGTTGACCTTCAAAATCTAACCCACAACCCACGAAAACAAAATTAATCCACTATTCTATGCAATTGATCCCAGACCCATACTACCCATGCCCTTGGAGTACTCAGACTTCTCCCAATTTAGCCAAAATTAGCAAATTGACGTCTTTTTCCCTTAAGAATGATGTCAACTACTCTACCATTGGGAAAAATCAGACGATTAGCATAATCGAGGTTACTCAGACTTCACCCCCCTAGACTCAACAAATAAACCAACACACCCCACAAGATTTAACATGCTAAAACACGAAATTTCACAATTTAATATCAATTAACATCGAATGAAACAAGATACGGGAAGGCATTATCACTACACAATCGACAAATCACAATTACGTAATGAAAATAATTAATCAAAGAGCATGCATTTGAATTTACTAAAATGTGATGACGGAGTTCGGATAACCAATCTCAAAAGCAAAATATTTGAAAAGCTAGGCAAGCAAAGTATCCAAAAATCCTCCCTCGAGTTATCGATCCCACACAAAAAGCAAGAAAACTAGTACGGAAATATGAAAATATGTGGTTGTGAAAGTTTGGAATTCGAAAAGTATGAAATGAGGGAGATCTTTGAATTTAGAAACGGTTTGGCCTTTTGACCCTTTAGTTCACGCGCCAGTCGGTGACCATTACTTATGTCACCGACCCACTCGGCAATGCACCAAGTAGCACTTTAGCATGCTGAGGTTTACAAAACCTCCAGCAATCTAGATGGTTCAAACGGCGATCCAAGTCGGGATCGTCGACCTGTTGGTGAGTCGCTGACTGGATCTTTGGCTTGCCTAACTGCTTATTTTCCCAAAATTTCAATTTTTCAACCTACATTCAACATATGTTATTCAAACACAATATTAAAAATATCAAAACCTTTGGTTGCCTCCCAAGAAGCGCCTTATTTAACATCGTGGCACGACAAAGATACCCATTCAAGGTTCATTTTTTGGATTGGCCATGGTGTAACTTGGTAATCCTTCTTTTGTCCTTGGATTCAAATGAGTCGAGATTTGACCCATTTGTGTCTCCAGCTGCTTAATGGACACCGAGTGAGAAGTAACCGTCTGATTGAGAGTTGAGACGTCATTTTTTATTTCTTTTAAAACCTTGTCCAACCCTTCAACTTTGTTGAGAATGCGTGAAAGCATATCTTCAGTGTGGAAACTTTCTAGGTCGAACCTTTGCTCTTTTGGCTTTGGACGCTCATGGGGAGGTACATAACTCTCTTTCTCCCCATCTCTATCCTTCCAATTAGTTCCACGATCACGTTATTCCCTATCACGGTCTCTCCATCGATCATCACGCTCTATATTCCAACCTTGATTCCCGCCCGGCCTTTGATAGTTTGGACGAAAACCTCCACTTTGATTTGCATGGAAACTAACTTCCCATCAAAGAAAAAGGAAACAATCGGAGTCGAACTGACTCTTTGGAGATGTTCTTGAAAGAGAAGGGTTCACAAACGTCTATGAAATTCTAGATATGATCATGGGGATCCTTATGAGCCAAACCTCCAAAAAACCCTTTCATTTGAAATAATTGCAACATCGTGGTTGTGACGTGGAACACTACATTTCCCTCGATAAGAGGCAACTGGATAGCGCCTACACCACCCAAATGCACTTCATTCACATGTACTTCACTAACATCGTTCAAGTTGCTGATGTCGTCATTTTGGCTTAGCTATTTGGCGTTGCTTCCGTTGACACTCATTTTGTCACATTCTCAAAGGCAACAAACAACACACAAAAGGTGAATAGGTTAAACTTCAATACAATAAGATCACAAACAAACATCAACAAGAGAATTCTATAACACTACTCCCCGGCAGTGGCACCATTTTTTATAACGCTCAACTACACCTCATCCAATTCTAGGTGTAACCAATCGTAATCTAGTATAAACCCAACAAAGAGAAGGGGTCGAACCCACAGGGAGTGATATAGTATGGAATTCAATTAAGAGGTAAAGGTCGTGCTCTAGTCATTTGTAGAAATAAACATTATCAAATTAAAGCAACATAGGTTAAAGGGGTTTGACAACAAGTGTCAAATAGGGAGATTAGGTTTGTCAATTAACAACTACAACAATTACGAAAACAGGGGAGTAGATAAGTAGAGAGGAATTCTCGGGGATGTGATTGATTAAAGTCTAATTTCTCTATATGGGTAATTGTAATTTACTAACAATTTCTTAATCTTAGTAGGTAGGCTAGACTATAGATGCAATAGCTTTCTCTCGAGCAACTATTATGATTCAAGTGAGTTCTCTCGAACCTCGACAAACAAACAATATAAACAACCCAATACCTCAATTAATCTACTCTCTCGAGCTAGATTGGTAGTATCGAGTTTAGATTCACTCTCTCGAGCTAAATCAACGATAACCCAATCACTACAATCATCGATCGATAGCCTTAATTCTAGAACCTCTTTCTCAAGCAAGCCCAGAACACTAAGTTAGAATTACATTTGAAACTACAATTCAAGAATTAATACACAGCTATCAATCAAAACCACTTCAAAACAACATTTAAAAAAGGAAATAACAATACACATAAGCTAATTAGAGAAGATAATCATATGATCACACCCTCAAGATTGGGGGTTTTAGCCACACATTATAAAAAGTGAGAAACGATTACCAATTATATTATCCATGAACTGGGTAATGATTTCCAAGTCTTTACAATTCTTCAAATCAACTCAAATTCAAAACTCACTTGAAAACTCTACTTAAAAACTCTTAAAATAGTCTTGGGGATCAAGAACTCAAGGTAAAACTATAACACTCCAGAAACTAGTAGGCTAAACTAGAGCTTTACATAAGGTTTAGAGTCGTAAATGTAACTTCCCGTACTTAAAAATAAAGGGTTTCATGTTAGATCATCAAATTATGACCCCCAAGGACCAACCATGGGTCCTTAAGGAAGGCCTTAGAAACTGCTTGTGCAGTAACCCACATGGGGGACCCACACCTCGTGGGTCAGACCACACCTCGTGGATGAGGGGTCGTAGGTCAAACCAATAAATCAAACCCAGAACCCCGACCCACACTTCACCATCATGGGCCGTAGGTCCACCCACGGTCCGTTAGTGAGGGTGGTGGGTGAGGCCTGAAACTGCTTTTTGGCAGTTACACTTAGGGCCATTTTGGGGTTTTGCGGTTTTAATTAATATTAAGTGACATCATTTTACAGTAAATTAGACTAACTATATAAGGTTTTTAGGTCACCAAATTAAGTCATCCAAGCCATTATTCTAAAATTCCAAAAGAACTCATCTTCTTCAAAAATTCTCTCTCTAAAATTTCAAGGAAGAAGAAGAAGAAAGTTGGAGATAGGGTTTGAAGGAGCAAGGTTTTCTACTCAATTTCTTTGGAGATTCATAGCTAAGGTATGGTAGTCCTTCATCCATGGAGTCCCTCCAAATTCACTTTCCAAACTAGTAATTTCTCCAAAAGCTAGGATTTGACTCCATGTCATGGATTCCTCTCAAAAAAGATTCTAATGATTTAATTACTTTATATTAGGATTGAATTGATAATTTATTATGGTTTTCATGTAGAAATCCCCAAGATTCCATGAAATCCCCACATTCCCAATTTATGACCTTGTTATGTGGGTGAATTGATGAAAGAATGATATTATGAGATTATGCTTGTAGTAATTGAGTTATTTGGATCATGTTATTATCCACGTTTAGTGTATTGATTCTAAATGTGTTGATGGAATGTGATCCTTGATCCTTGAAGCGCAAAGTATGAGAATTATGCATGATTATGAGATTTATGTATATGTTTCAAGAACACTTTGAGAGTAAAGTGATTATGATTATGATCTAGTTGTTGTGTTGTTGAAAGGTTACCCTCATATATACACATATGTATGAATATTCTATGATGTGAAAGGTTTTCTTACAATATGATGATTCTAAGGTTGAAATACTATTCTCACCTATGAATCTAGGAGCTATCTTATGAATTATGTTGAATTGAGTGTCAAGACATTCTTCCATGAATATGAAATTAAGTCAAGACTCAATATGTATTTCGTTGGAATTAATGCTTAGCACCGAGTGGATATTGATATGATATGGAAGCCCTCACGATAGTAGAGGTCGTGTTTCTAGGAACAATCTCATAGGATGGAAGCTCTCACGATAGTAGATGTTGGGTTTCTAGTAGCAATCCCCTTATCCCATAAACTATGTGCCCTCATAGGTCTTTATCTAGTGGATCCACCTAAGCTAAGAGTGTGGTTCTACCTTAGGCAAGTAGTACAACCCCTTTTCGGTGTGGGGTAGACACCGGATTCCATGTTAAGCTCACATGGTCTATGATAGCTAAGGCTTATCCCACTATGATAGTTTGAACAAGAATATGAATTATGAACTATAGCTACTCAAGAAGCTTTACTTAGTATGGGTGAGATTATGAGATCTTATTCATGCATTGCACAAGTATGCTTTAACGGTATTTACGATATGTTCCTCTTATGATATGATGATTTATGAGTTGATTATGCTTATGACTTGTGTTTTTTTCCCACTATCTTCAAAATGATGTTTTAACATAGTAAATTGCATGCATTCAACTAAAATGGCCCTTTTGGCAAGATTTCAATCTTTTTATGCATGATTATCATACTTGGTGCATTTTTTGTACTAAACCATGCTTTTCCTACATTTTCCACAAGTGTAGGGTCCAGTTCTCAAGGTGGTCATCATTGTGGCTAAAGTTTGGATTTTCTTATTCTCCTAGCTTGTTGGTGAGTCCACATGATTCGAGGAAGGATATTTTCACTTAGTAGTTTCATTCTTGTATTTCTTTTTCGGACTATGTTGTATGGGTTGTGTCCCTATTTGATTCATGTATTGTAATAGATGTCTATAAAGAGACAAGTCTAGACTTCTGCTTTCCTTTATGAATATTTTGGACTTGAAATGCGTTTTACTCTTTATTGTTCTATTCTTATGTTATGATATGTTAAGAGGCTTGTATGAGGCTTCTCAGAGTCTTGTACGCCGTGTCACACCTAGGGAGTACCCCTGGGTCGTGACAAACTTGGTACCAGAGCACAAGGTTTAGAATGATTCTAGGATGATGTCTCATAAGCCACATCTAGTAGAGTATTGTTCATGAGTGTGAAGCGCGCCACACTTATGAATAAGAGGCTATACGATGTTTGTTTCACTTCTTTCATCACTCTTAAGTCATGCCTTAGAGTTTAGCTCTATGAAGTCCCTCTCCTAATCCTTTTCTTGTGTCTTCAGAATATGAATACATGAAGGGGTAATGTTAGAAGGATGGAGGATGACAATGTATCAAGGAGCTTATCCTCAAGTTAATCAAGCTCAGATTGATCATTCGACAATGTTGAATATGGAGACTAAGTCGGCTTTTCAAATGTTGTCTCAAGCTTTGACGACTCAAGCTCAAGCTATGACGGCACAAGCCAATAGAGAGGTTGTAGCTCCGGTGAATCCTGATTTGTATTCGACAGCTTCAAGAGTGAGAGATTTTGCAAGAATGAGCCCCTCTCCCCCCGAATTTGTGGAAGAGGTTTATAAAGTACTTGCTATTATGAGGGTGACTTCGGTAGAGAAAGTGAAGTTGGCCGCTTACCAATTGAAAGGTGTTGCTCAAGTATGGTGTAATAAATGGAATAGAAATAGGCCTGTAGGAGCTGGTCTCACAGAGTGGGAGGTGTTTAAATCGACATTTCGTGATAGGTTCTTTCCCCGAGATTTGAGGGAAGCTAAGGTGGAAGAGTTCATTAACCTTAGTCAAGGAAGTATGAGCGTGAAAGAGTATGCACTAAAGTTCACTCAATTATCCAAGTATGCTTCAACTATGGTGGCAGATTTGAGGGATGAGATGAGTAGGTTTTTGACGGGTGTGTCTGACTTGGTAATAAAAGAATTCCTTTCGGTAACTCTCCACCATGATATGGATATCTCACACATTATGGTGTATTCCCGACAATCAGAGGAAGAGAAACTCAAGAAAAAGAATAGGAAGGCGAAAAGAACTAGGACCGATGATGGGAACTTCTCCAATGCTAAGTCCGACGGGCAAGATCGACCAAGGTTCAAACAAAGGTTTTCCAACCAAGGCTCCTCTAGTGCTCCGATCCAAAGGTCAACAAAGATACGGTTTCTAACTCTAAACCTAAAGGAGTAAATGGTAGTGGTTCTTATGTGGTTAGGCCTAATTGTGCAAAATGTGGAAGGAAACATGATGGTAAGTGTCTAGTTGGCATGGATGGTTGTTATGGTTGTGGAAAGAGTGGCCACAAGATGAGAGATTGTCCGATGCTCATGGCCAAGGGAAGAGATGGCAAGCAAGCTTCTCCTAGCGGTTCAAACTCTAATGCCCCAAAGCAAAACTGCTTTTATGCTGTTCAATCCTGAGGTGACCAAGAGAGCTCCCCGAATGTTGTGACCGGTATGTTAAAAGTATTTCATATTGATGTATATGCCTTGTTAGATCCCGGTGCTACTTTGTCCTTTGTTACACCTTATGTGGACATGAAATTTGATATGCTCCCCGAAGTGTTATTCGACCCTTTTTCAGTTTCTACCCTGGTTGGTCATTCGAAGGTGACAAAGAGGGTGTATAGAAGGTGTCCCGTTTCCTTGTCCCATAGAGTTACTTTGGTGGATTTGGTAGGGTTAGATATGCTAGACTTTGATGTGATTTTGGGTATGGATTGGTTGCATGCATGCTACGCCTCTATCAATTGTAGGACTCGGGTGGTTAGATTTCAATTTCCAAATTAGCCTATCTTAGAGTGGAAGGGGGGAAATTCCATGCCTAGAGGTCAATTTGTGTCCTACCTTAAAGCTAGGAAGATGATCTCCAAAGGGTGTATTTACCATCTTGTTAGGGTGAGGGATGTTGAATCTAAAACCCCTTCTCTAGAGTCGGTTCTGGTGGATAATGAGTTCCCAGAAGTTTTTTGATGATTTGCCCGATATTCCTCCTGCTCGGGAAATAGATTTTTGTATTGACCTTCTTTCGAATACGTAACCTATAAATATTCCTCCTTATAGAATGGATCTGGCGGAGTTAAAAGAGTTGAAGGAGCAGCTTAAGAATTTATTAGATTAGGGCTTCATCCGACCGAATATCTCTCCATGGGGTGCTATGGTGTTGTTTGTTAGAAAGAAAGATGGGTCTTTTAGAATGTGCATCGATTATCGTCAATTGAATAATGTAACCATTTAGAACAAGTATCCTCTTTCGAGAATTGATGAGTTGTTTGATCAACTTCAACGGGCTAGTTATTTCTCTAAGATTGATCTTCGTTCAGGTTATCACCAATTGAGGGTGAGAGGGGTTGATATACCCAAGACGGCCTTCTGAACTCGGTATGGTCATTATGAATTCCTAGTAATGTAGTTTGGGTTGACTAATGCTCCGGTGGCATTTATGGACCTAATAAATAAAGTGTTTAGGCAATACCTAGACATGTTTGTAATTGTGTTTATCGATGATATTTTGATCTATTCAAGGAGTGAAAATGACCATGTGGACCATTTGAGAGTTGTGTTGCAAGTTCTTAAGGACCACCAACTCTTTGCAAAGTTTAGCAAGTGTGAATTTTAGTTGAGATCTGTAGCTTTCCTTGGTCATATTGTGTCAAGCAAGGGTATTGAGGTAGATCCTAAAAAGACGGATGCGGTCAAGAGTTGGCCTAGACCTTTAACTCCTTCCGATATTAGAAGTTTTTTGGGTTTGGCCAATTACTATAGATGGTTTGTTGAGGGATTTTCTTCCATTGCTTCTCCTTTGACGGCTTTGACTCAAAGAAAGCTAAGTTTGTGTGGTCGGAAGCTTGTGAGAAAAGTTTCCAGGAGTTGAAAGATAGACTTACTTTTGCTCCCGTGTTGACCTTACCGGAAGGTACTGATGGTTTTGTGGTGTATTGTGATGCCTCTAGAGTGGGGTTGGGATGTGTGCTCATATAAAACGGTAAAGTGATTGCCTATGCTTCAAGGCAACTTAAAATCCATGAAAAGAATTATCTGACCCATGATCTTGAATTAGCGATTGTTGTGTTTGCCTTAAAAATATGGAGACATTATTTGTATGGGGTCCATGTGGATGTTTTCACCGATCACAAGAATTTTCAATATATATTTAGTTAAAAGGACCTGAATTTTCAACAAACAAGGTGGCTAGAACTCTTGAAGGATTATGATATAAGTGTCCTTTACCACCCCGACAAAGCTAATGTGGTAGGGGATGCACTTAATAGATTATCCATGGATAGTGTAGCTCATGTAGAGGATGAAGAAAGAATTGGTTCGTGATGCGCATAGGTTGGCTCGGCTAGGTAGTCAACTAGTGGATTCCACCAAGGGTGGTGTCATGGTCCATAATGGTTCCAAATTGTCCTTTGTGATGGAGGTGAAGTCAAAACAAGGCCTTGATCCTATATTAGTTGAATTGAAAGAATCGGTACTTAAGAAGTCCATCGAGGCTTTCTCCCAAGGGAGAGATGGGGTGCTTAGGTACCAAGGTCAGCTATGTGTTCTGGATGTTGATGGTTTGAGGGAACAAATTTTAGAGGAAGCTCATAGTTCTCGGTATTCTATTCATCCGGGAGCCACCAAGATGTACCTTGATCTATCAGAAGTCTATTGGTGGAATGGGATGAAGAAAGATATTGCAGGATTTGTAGCCAAATGTCCTAATTGTCAACAAGTTAAAGTTGAGCATCAAAGGCCGGGAGGCTTGTGCCAAGATATAAATATTTCCACTTGGAAGTGGGAACATGTAATGTTGGACTTTATTGTGGGTTTGCCTCGCACCCTAAGGCAACATGATTCTATTTGGGTCATTATAGATCGGATGACAAAATCATCCCACTTCATTCCCGTCAAGGTTTCTTTTTCGGCAGAAGACTATGCCAAGTTATATATAAGGGAGATAGTGAAGTTGCATGAAGTTTCTCTATCTATTATTTTCGATCGGGGTACTCAATTTACTTCTCACTTTTGGAAGTCATTCCCAAAAGGTCTTGGCACTAAGGTGAAGCTTAGCACAGCTTTTCACCCCAAATGGATGGACAAGCGGAACTCACCATTCAGACCTTGGAAGATATGTTGAGGGCATGCGTGATAGATTTTAAAGGTGATTGGGATGACCACTTGCCACTAATAGAGTTTTCCTACAATAATAGCTATCACTCAAGTATTGGTATGGCTCCTTTTGAAGCCTTGTATGGTAGAAGATGTAGGTATCCGATTGGTTGGATAAGGTTGGTGAAATTGCTTTAATAGGTCCCGAGCTAGTTTATGAAGCCATTGAGAAAGTTTGGCTTATTAGAGAGAGGTTGAGAACAGCTCAAGGTAGACAAAAGTCTTATGCCAATGTAAGAAAAAGGGATTTAAAATTTGAGGTTAATGATTGGGTATATTTGAAAATCTCACCCATGAAGGGTGTGATGAGATTGGCAAGAAAGGGAAACTTAGTCCCCAGTATGTAGGCCCGTATAAAATTTTGAAGCGTATTGGAAAGGTTGCTTATGAGTTAGATTTGCCAAATGAGTTGGCCCCGGTTCATCCGGTATTTCATGTTTCTATGCTTAAGAAATGTATTAGAGATCTGCCATCCATTATTCCCCTAGAAGGTTTGGGAGTTGACGAAAGTCTTTCATATTAAGAGATTTCGATAGAGATCCTAGACCAGCAAGTCAAGAGATTGAGAAACAAGGAAATAGCTTCCGTGAAGGTTTTATGGAGAAATCACTTAGTTGAGGGTGCTACTTGGGAGGCCGAGGCCGGTATGAAGTCCTGATATCTTTATCTCTTTCCTTCTACTCCTATTCAAGCTGGATGTAAGTAGTTCCTCTTGAGTTTTAGTGTTTCGGGAGTCATGTGTGCTATATGTGTTTTCCTATTATTTTCTTATGTTATGCATGTTCTTGATGAAATTCATATTTAGTAAGAAAATGAGTTTCCATGATTTATGTTCCTCATGTTGTTGTGCATTGAATAAGAGTTGCCTATTTGACTTCATGAGATGGATTGATGAACATACTTTAGTATGTTTTTGAGAATAATTACATATTGGATCCATGATATTGTGTTGAGCATGCTTTTAGTTGGAGAAGGTAGTTCCTCCTATGAATATGAGAAATGTTGAGCTTCATGCATAATGGGTTGTTAGATGTAGTTCCTACCTTCTTTATGTTGCATTGATTATGTTTGAGATGGAGATGAAGTTTCCTCCTTTGAATTGTGCATTATTTTGATGTTTCATGCATGATGGGCTGCTAGTTTTGAGTCTTTACTTCGGTAAAGTGTCTAGATAGTCATTTGAGGATGAATGATCTCAAGTGGGAGATACTGTAACTCTCTGGAAACTAGTAGGCTAAACAAGAGCTTAACATGAGGGTTAGAATGGTAAATGTAACTCCCCGTACTTAAAAATAAAGGGTTTCGTGTTAGAGCATCAAAGTACGACCCCAATGACCAACCATGGGCAGTGACCCACAGAGGGGATCCACGCCTCATGGGTCAGGCCACGCCTCGTGGGTGAGAGGCCGTATGTTAAGCCTGCAAATCTCAATTAGAATAGCTCCTAAAACTCAATTCATAGTTTAGTTGAGAAAACCTTTCAACTATAAGAATCCTTTATGTGAGAAAACCTTTCACATTCATGTATTGATCAATATGTCAGAAATCATTTCACAACAATCAATAACATTTATGCTTTACTCTTAAAGCAACTTACATCATTTTCATCAATTTCATAAGAACATGCATATCTTCATAAAATCATCTTTCATAGTTCAAAACCAATTTTCAATCATCATAGTCCAGAAAATATGGGTTAAACATGGGTTCATGGGAATTCAACTTAAAAACATAGAATTATCTCAATTCATGCATAATAGTTTATAAAACAATCAATTGAATCAACATTGAAAGGAACCCATGACATGGAAGAAAACCCTCACCTCAATTGGAGATTTCTAATTTTTAAATTGGAGAATTTAGGAACCCTATGGAGGAAAGAGTTCCATAGGTGAAGACTATCATACCTTGATGCCAAAAACTTGCAAGTAATGGAGGATTTGGAGACTTGACCTTGAAACCCTAGTCTTCTTCTTCCTTAGTGAGAGAAATATTTGAGAACAAGACTTGTTCAACTTTTGGGAATTTAGGAGAATGAATTAAATTAGGTGTTTTGGGGGTTAAAATTCATTATATAGGGTTTTGGGTAAATGGTAAAATGACATAGTATTAGGTTAAAACAATTAGGGAAAAGGTCAAGAAGTCCCTTAAAATAACTACCGACCCTCGCCGACGGTCTAACCAACGGTCTGGAGTACCTGCTACAGATCGTCTTTGTCACGACCTAGACCGTCGTGATTGGCACCCACACTAACCCTCCGGTGGGAGAACCACTACTACAACCCAACTAAGCAGCCTTAACCAAGATACTACGTATATAAAAGATACAGAAGAAGGTTTAAATGACAATAAAAACACGGAGTTCTCATAAACTCCAAAGGTTTAACAAATAACTTAACCAAACTAATACGGAAGTCATAACCCCTAGAACCTGAAACTCAATGTACCAAAACTCTACTAACGACAAGTCTAAGAACAAGAGGTACAACCCCGAAACTAAACAAACACCTTAAACAAATAGCATGAGTCTGAAAAGAGTAGACTTAAACAAGAAAGATACATGGTAGCATGAAAGAACTCGCTCAACCTTGAATCTGATCACGCTCAACAGTCACCTAGCTTAGGTCTATCAATAGACTCCTGAAGATGCCCTGTACTCAAAAAAGAACAAGCAAATGCAGTATCAGTACACAACCATAGTGTACTGGTAGGATCACGCGGCTATCCCACTAAGTGAAACACATGCAAGTAACCACAACATTATAAAACAGGCATATACCAAACATATACAATATTAGTATCATTTTTTAAAGGATCAATGAAGCATTCCACGTTCTCTATAATACCTATTGGTTATCATTTTAGAGTAACAAACCGTCTTTCAACCTCAATCAGCATTAGATATGAACGTAATCAACACAAGTAGATACACAACACAATTCAATGGTCCTCTCACGGAACCCAATTCAATGGTCCTCTCATGGAACCCAAACTCAAACTGTTAGTGTACCAGTTTATGGTACCCAATCCAATGTTTATGTCGGAACTTGGCAACCGATCCCATATTTATGTCGAAACGTAGCATCTGATCCCATATTTATGTCGGAATATGGCAACCGATCTAATTTAGTGTGTCGGAACGTAACACCCGATCCATTCAACAAACCACAATCACAATAATAATGTATATTCTCAAATCATACAACAAGAGGTGATTCATGGCATACAATTATTCAATTATCCTCATTTACAATTAGGGTGATCAATAATGCAACATTCGCATACATACATGCATTATAATGAGCAATTACAAACATATATCACACCAACATGAAATAACAACCATCACCTACCTCGAATCCAAGCTTGAATCCCCTAAGGCACTTGAATCTTCCCTTTACGGATTCTTTCCTCTTGTTCTAGGTCTACAAATAATTAATATACGCAAGAATCAACAATCAAAGATCTAATTATCCAGTTTATAACAAACCCAATAACCGTAGACCAAACCCAACATCCTAATACCCAACCATAATTTATAGATCAAAACCCTCCCACATCGATAATCACCCACGAATTTACATTCTACGGATCGAAAAATGGATTCGGGGAGTTAAAACCTTACATTTAGCCTCAAGAATGGTGGAAAACTGTCAAGAAAGCACTTGGGGTCATCTCCTAGCTCTCAAAGTCAAAAGTTGCAAAATAAAATGATTTTGGGATTTATTTCAGACTTAAATCGCGACTGTTCCACCACAGCGGTACCACCCCGCTACAGTAGCCCCGCCCTGGCGGCAAAAATTCCCATTGTAGCAGCTTGTACGGAACAGTGAGCTAATTTAATAATTCCAATACACCCATTTCACAACACAGCTTCAACAAACGACACTCAGAAACTACCCGTTCACGCTAAGATCACTTTCGGGAGTTCTACTCACCCAAATTCAATTTCGTAAATTCGTACAGGTTCCTTAACGACTTAGCAATCCACTCATATAATCAAAATCATCATTAGATCTCCCATTTGCGACCAGATTTCCTTAGCCCTCACTGACTCCAATTTCGTCCAAATCTGGACTAGGCTAAGAAATTTCAGATTACTACTCAAAAGTTTTTCTGGTCCAATTCTTTCCCTATTGCCTTTTCCCCAACGACGGAATCAGATCGTTACAATGGATACCAATTTACCCTTCACTCATCCCCAAGTGATCAACTAGGAAAGACTAGCTAAAGTAAGAGTAGAGTAGTATCTGAATCGTTGAATCACTGGGGATACTTGTCCCACATACTTTTTGTGTCGACTCTAGTCTGCTAGAAGGTTAGCTTGGATACTTTTCACCTTATCATAAGCATCCTTCACCAAATCAACTCCCAAAGGTTTTACATCTTCAACCCCAAACTACCCTATGGGTGATCTACACATCCTCTCATACAATGCATCAATGAAGTCATCACAAAACTCGAGTGATAATTATTGTTGTATGTAAACTTAACTACAACAAAAGTTATTCTCAATAACCATCAAAGTTAATCGTACTCACGTCTTCCACATGGTATCAAGGACCTTGACACAATCATCAGGTCTAATCATTTCTCACATAAGCATGATAAAATTCTAAATCAAAACTCGCTACAATTAGAGGTGGACCTAAACCAACCAACACACACTCATAATACTCAACCAATCATAGTTCTTATCAACATCTCTTTCTCACAACATAAATTTCCATGAGCTTAAGTTACAAAGTTTGATCTTTAGACATCAGATACTCATCAAGGAATATGTCCAAGCATACAACCCTCTAACTATACTATGAATGCTAGATTTAGCAATTATGATTGTAGATTACCCTTAAGAATAGTATAATTGGACCCAATGATCCCCATTTTCATCCACACACAATCAATACATGACCTCGACGACTAGACGAATATTAAGATTGTCGGACAACCATGATCACACAGGGTAGCTCTTCTATGAATTCTCATAAGCAAGTGGTACATGTCGAACCACTAAAATCCTTTAACAACTCCAAGACAACACCAATTATGTTATTCGAAATAACCAAATCTTTTCAATCTTCCCACTCAACCAAAAGAACATCGCAGGATTTGGTACCCCTGATCCACCACTAGGGATCCACCCACAAAAGTGAAAAAACACTAGAGCATAGCTAGTAAATCATACTCATAATACTAACAACCATCATAAACACTCCGATCATTTACCTTATTATAAACCAACACTTTTAAAAATGAAACCTTTCTTAGGTACTTAACAATCAATAGTAGTAAACTCACGAAATAACCTAGGTGTAAGTCCTTTCACATGCTCAATACCGGATACAATTGATCATTTCTCACCTTGCCAATTCATACCTTGACAAAATACATCACCACGAATGTAGACTCACAATGAAAAGTCTGAATTGTAATTTTCACCGTATAACACAATCCCTTTCTCTACCAACATTAGCTTGTACCTTGAAGATTTTTATGAATTCATAGATCTCCGTTTATCATTGATTGCATCTCCTTCGATCTTACAATATATTTCGCTAAAATTTCAATCATACTCTTTACTAAGCTCATAAACAAGAGCCAATCACTTATCATCACACTCGAGCTAATGTTTGTACACTCCTTTCTCAAGTCTTTTTCAATAGTTGCCAACCAATCTTATTATATAGTTGCATTCCATCACAAACTCTTATTACCCTTATGCTCAGTCAGCCCTGACTATCACCACAAAGTCAAACTTTTCATCAACACGACACCTCAAACTCAGGTATACCCATCAAATTCAAAGGACTAACCTAATTTTTATGCGCACTTTCTTACTAAAATACTTCAATTGCATTCACCTAAGTATACTCAATGGGACATTCTTTATCCATAAGCTTGTCATCCCGATATTAATCCACCCCTTTGTTGCTTAAGATAAAATCAACAGTCCTCATACTACCATCCTTCTTCTTAACAAACAAGACAGGAACATCCCACGGGGAAGCACTAGGAGGGATGAAACCTTAATCAAGAAGCTCCTGGATTTGAGCTTTAAGCTCTCTCAATTCTGACACCACATGAATAGACTCAATAGAGAGGGATTCGACCTCAATATACAGAATATGAGCCAATCACGCCAAACAATCCCACCGTAGCAGTTTCCTACCCCGTACGACAGATATGACCTTACCTGACCTAGGATTGTACCCCTTCCCACTCTAAACTTTCCCTACCCGGGATCTCTAGAGTTACCGACTTAGCATTACCATTAAGCACAACATAACAAGGGAACAACTAAGGCATGCCTAAGATTATACCAAGTTAGTCATATCCAGCATAACCAGATCAACCCAAATCTAAAAATCCATAAACACAACTGGACACACGATATACATGGGTGACTATGACTGGCTCTTCAACTAGGGTAGAAACATGGATGGGGGCATCAAGTATATCACAAATCATATCAAATTCAGAGGCAAATCGCACCGACAGATTAGAATAAGTAGAACCCGAATCAAACAACACATTAGCCATCCGGTCACAAACAATAATAGTTCTTGTGATCACTGCATCAGACCCTCAGCCTCGGTCTTGCCTGGAAAGGCATAAAACTGAGCCATGTCATCTTGACGGTAAACCTCCTTGCTTGGATGCATTACTTCTCTACCCGCATTACCATTTCCCTAGCCTCCACAGCCTCGCTAATTTCCTCCTCATATGCCCAGGTTCTCCACAATTATAACACACTTAATAACTTAACCAAGTAAACCTCGATGTTACTGGAGCAATCGTATCCTGACCTCTTCTTGTTATACAAACAGTTCATGAAATCGTAGTATAACTTTGAATCTCAAATGACACAACTTAATTTCATCATTCGCTAAACAACCCATACATGTTATGACAACAATACTAAATGCATTTTCCAAAGTAACGGTGTTCATTATCTAACGGTCCCTTACCAAAACTTCTTGAACGTTGTCACTTATAAACTTGAATCTGCAAATCTGACCTTAATTCCTTCATAAGCGATGATAGTAGCTAGCGAGCCCCACAAAACTCCTAATTTCAGTCATAAAACTAAGTCGGACCCAATTCCTGACTACTTCAATCTTTTGGGGATCTGCCATTACCCCTTCCCTTGAAACTGCATGCCCGCAAAAAGGCAACCGAAGTCAACCAAAATTCACACTTAAAAAATTTTGCACACCCCTTTTGTTTTTGTAATCGCATGGATGCCATTTTTTCTGCTTTTTTGACAGCATTCAATTTACTACAAGGTTTTATAGTCTATCCTCGATTGCTGAACACTGATTTGATTACAAGGGTTAGTTCGGATTCGATTCGGTATCTATAAGGAGATTTGGGGAAAAAAGAGGAGACAGGGCTGAGGTTCTGTCTCGCCATATCCCGCTCTGGCGGACTCGCGCTGGCGGAAAAAATCCCGCCCCAGTAGCTCAGACGGAAACAGTACGCAAGCAATAAGTTTTTCTGGGGTTTTTGTCTTTTCTAAATCTCCCAATGGGTTTCAGCTTTACTGAGCAGTTTAGGATAATCCTCTGAACTAGGATAATCATTGTCTACCCCGAGTCAATCCAACGATACACAATCCAACTCATTCTCATTAATTCAACACCATAACCCACACATCCCCAGGATACACCCAGACACTCACGCGATTATTACTCAAGTGCATGAAACGTCCAGATCTTTCTTACGAATCACCTCGTACATTATCTAGACCATTGCATCGAACTTAGTCGCGACCTTCTTTTCACAACAAGTTTCACGATACTCAACAGTTACAACTTGCATAGTTTCAATCAATTCAGCTAGCATATTGCACATATCAAAAATCATACCCACACTTATTATGCGCATGATCATATCATCACGTCTAAGAAAATATAACTTCCACATTCACAGTTAATTCAGGCAATAAGGAACACACACTCACAGTTTTCAAGTTACAACTCACAGACAAGCCCGATTTCTAAATTAGTTTGTTCCATAGATGACCATTATCGGTCTCCTAGTACAAGTGCAAAATGTAAACTGATGCACCCTGCAACTGATCAAAAGATCATTTATCCGAGGCAGTGGATACTTGTTTTGAATGGTGACCCTATTATACTGTCGGTAGTCTATTCACATCCTCTCTTGCTAGTGATGTTGTTGCCACTGTTGTTGCTCTAGTTCAGACCATAGAGTGAAGGAGGAAAGATACCGATTTGTATCACCCAGATACCAATTGGATACAATTCATAGCATAAAGGAGTAGAAAGAAGTGAGTTTTAAGAAAAGTACGGACGTCTTTGTACCCTTCCGCAAGACTTTACTAGACTCGTTTTGGCACAATGAGATCAACAAACCTAGGGCTCTGATCCAACTTTGTCACGACCCAGACCATCGTGATTGGCACCCACACTAACCCTCCGGTGGGAGAACCACTACTACAACCCAACTAAGCAGCCTTAACTAAGATACTACGCATTTAAAGATAAGGAAGTTGGTTTAAATGACAATAAAAATATGGAGTTCCCATAAACTCCAAAGGTTTAAGCAAATAACTTAACCAAACTAATGCGGAAGTCATAACCCCTAGACCCCAAAAGTCAATGTACCAATTCTCTACTAACGACAAGTCTAAGAACAAGGGGTACAACCCCGAAACTAAAAACGCACCTTAAACCAATAGTCTGAGTCTGAAAAGAGTGGACTTTAAACAAGAAAGATCCATGGTAGCATGAAAGAACTAGCTCAACCTTGAATCCGATCACGCTTAATAGTCACCTAGCTTAGGTCTATCAATAGCCGCCTGAAGATGTCATGTACTAAACAAAGAACAAGCAAGTGCAGTGTCATTACACAACCACAGTGTACTGGTAGGATCACACGGCTATCCCACTAAGTGAAACACATGCAAGTAACCACAACAATATAAAACAGGCATATACCAAACATATACAATATTATTATCATTTTTTTCAGGATCAATGAAGCATTCCACGTTCTCAGTAATACCCATTGGTTATCATTTTAGAGAAACAGACAGTCTTTCAACCTCAATCACCATTAGATATGAACGTAATCAACACGAGTAAATACACAACACAATTCAATGGTCCTCTGATGGAACCCAAACCCAAACTGTTAGTGTACCATTTCGTGGTATCCGATCCAATGTTTATGCCGAAATGTGGCAACCGATCTCATATTTATGCCAGAACGTGGCAACCGATCCAAGTTAGTGTGTCAAAAAGTAACACCCAATTCCTTCAACAAATCACAATCACAATCACAATGTATTCTCACAATCATACAACAAGAGGTGATTCATGGCATACAATTATTCAATTATCCTCATTTACGATTAGGATGATCAATAATGCAACATTCACATGCATACATGCATTATAATGAGCAATTACAAACATATATCACACCAACATGAAATCACAATAATCACCTACCTCGAATCCAAGCTTGAATCCCCTAAGATACTTGAATCTTCTCTTTCCGGATTCTTTTTGCTTGTTCTAGGTCTACAAACAATTAATATACGCAAGGATCAACAATCAAAGGTCTAATTATTCGGATTATAATAAATACAATAACCCTAGACCAAACCCAAGATCCTAATACCCAGATTAGGGCTTTTTCCATCATAATTTCCAGATCAAAACCCTCCCCATCGATAATCACCTATGAATATACATTCTACGGATCGAAAAATGGATTCGGGGAGTTTAAACCTTACCTTTAACCTCAAGAATGGTGGAAACTGTCAAGAAAGCACCTGGGGTTGTCTACTAGCTCTGAAAGTCGAAACTTGCATAATAAAATGATTAGAGGGTTTATTTTCGACTTAAATTGTGACTGTCCGGTCACAGCGGTACCACCCCACTACAGTGGTCCCGCCCTGGAGGCACAAATTCTCGTCGTAGCGTCTTGCACAAATCAGTGAGCTAATTTAATAATTCCAATACCCTCATTTCACAACACACCTTCAACCAACGATACTCAGAAATTACTCGTTCACGCTAAGATCAGTTTCGGGAGTTCTACTCACCCGAATTCAATTATGTAGAGTCATACGGGGTCCTTAACGTCTTAGCTATTCACTCATGTAATCAAAATCATCATTAGATCTCCCATTTGCTACCAGATTTCCCTAGCCCTCACTGACTCCAATTTCGTCCAAATTTGGACTAGGCTAGGAAATTTCAAGTTACTACTCAAAAGTTTTTCTGGTCGAATTCTTTCCCCATTGGCTTTTCTCCAACGACAGATACAGGTCGTTAAAGTCCTGGTTAACCTTTGATGGGTTCATGATACCCTTTTTGACCCCCAACGACAGGACTTTACGTACGGTTCGTGGGTTCACTTACGGACTGTACATCCCACTGTGGGTCCAACTTTGGATCTTAAAATTTCACTAAGTCTGAGATCGACCTATGACGCATACTTACGACTCGTAGATTAAATGAAAGACCGTCCTGGTGTACCATCAAAGAGTACTAGGACTAGATAATTCAACTCAAATTGGACTTGCCACCTACGGTCCCTACCTACGGACCGTCGGTGGTTCCGTCGGAACTTGCACCAGATTCTGTAAAACTAAAATTTTACTTTCTTTTCGAGTCCAAGGTGTTATAGTTGGTGGATAGTATGAAGAAAATTTTTGCCCAAGAACTTCAAATTCTTCATGTTTTCAAATTGAGGTTTCCAACCAATGATGTATGCAAGTTGAAGTCTTCAAATTCTACAAATTTACAAGTTGAAGTATTCAAATTCTACAAATTTACAAGTTGAAGTCTTCAAATTCTACAAATTTATAAGTTGAAGTCTTCAAATTGTACAAGTTTACAAGTTGAACTCTCAAATCAAACAAGTTTGAAAGATTAAGTTCTCAAAATATGTTATGTCTATAAGTTGAAGCACTAAAATTTGCAAGTCAAATTTAAATGTGTAAATTTAAAGAAAAGAGGAACTTACATTATTTTCATTCTTATTGGCATGCAAAATATGGAATAAGTTGGACTATTAAAATCTTGCAATACAAAAATAAATAGCAAATTCATGTTGAGAGTGCAATAAAAGCCATAAGATGCATGATATAAGACGAAAGAAAAGAAAAGAAACTCTATGACAATAAAATCGTCTAAAACATCAATCAAACTCTAAAGGAAATAAAGGAAAAAAGGAAGATAAAAAAAACCTAATCTAAACGTAATTTGTAGTTTGATAAAATCTTGACGACTAGCCTCTAAACACTCTCTTTTCTTTTCCAATTGAGTTGGATCATCAGTCGTCATTAAGTTCATGTTGTCATAGGAGGACGCCTTATCCTCTATAGCTAAAATCTTTGCTAGAATCTCTTCAACCTTCTTTTTAGTAGTTTCCATAACATCTTCAAGTTCTTTTCACTCTCCTTATAGAGTTGCTAGCTTCCACTTAACCTTCTTTAGCAATTTACTATTAGAAGAAACGTGTTTTTCTTTCTCACCTTCTTCTACTCTAAATGATTCAAGACACTCCTCGGCCTTGGAAAGAACATCCATCTTCTTATCTTCATGTGCCTTGTCAATAAAATTAGAGTATTCTTGATCATAGGAAGCAGCAAGCTTGGAAAGAGAATCCACCAAGTTCTTCAATGATGAAACATCTAAGAAATGCATCTCATTTATCTCATTGAAAGTCTAGTAAATATCCTCATCATAAGATTAAATAGAGTCTGGAGAAGTTCTAGAAAGTTTATCACAAATCTATTCCCTAAGGCCCAATATGTAATCCATTTTGTGGTTGAAAAACACACATTTTCCTTCAAAAATACACATAGCTCCATTCAACTCTATAAGAACTCCAAAAATCTTATTTGAATTAGGAGTCCACACTTTTAAAGTTTGGTCACGAGAAGTAGATGATGTCTTTTGTCCTTGCTCGACAGTTAAAGTTGATTTTGTCTTATATTTTGGTATTGCAATAGATTCATCACTAACTTGCGATCTTTCATGTCGCAATCTCATTGGTTTCTTTACGGTATTTTCCTACAAAAAAGAGGGTTAGAAAATTGATTTAATTGTGATTTGGAGATAAGAGATTGGTGATTAAACATAAAAGCTTCCAACTCTTAATTGTTAATGTTCTTGAAGGACTATCAACGTTTCAGACCTCTACAACTTCTAAATCAACAACTTCAGCCCGGTTGATTTATTAGATATATATTTTATATAATGATTCTAGTAATATTAAATTCAAGATATATTAGCCCAAATGAATATAACTGGATTAATTATTTACGTCCAACAAATGTGGATTCTATTAAAAGTTCAATTTCAGTAATTTGGGTTAGAAATAATGATTCCCTTTGCTAAAGCTCAATATACAATGTCACTTAAATCTGATCGGCCAAGGGGAAATATGTTTTCATCATAACTCATCAATTCTATAACTACATATAAGGACCTAATAATTCAGAAAATGGACCAAAATTCTAACAAGAAGTCAAAGAGAGCTCGTAGATCAAACGTCACAGATTTCTCTATAAGTTACGGGTTCATTAATTCAAATCGATTATATGAACCAATATAAAATTCTTTGTCTCAATTTACTTTCAACACTTAAGTTTGTTAACTGCATGTTTAACTAACCTATAGGAAAGTCGACTACTCCCTTTGGACAGTTGAGTAGGACAGACATATCAATTAACCCTCCCCCACCCCCCGCCCCTCCCTCCTATTGAATTTAAGTAAGAACCAAAAAAACATATGATCCAAAATAAATTTCATAAGAATAAGGCTTTGAGAAAATAAAACTTTTCTCAATCCAAGAAAAAATGGAGCTTCAAAAAGTTAAAGCTAGATATGGACACCCGTGTCAGCACGGGCCCAACATATGTTACTTTTTCAGTTTCAATTTATGTGACACAATTGAAATTTTAAGACTTTGAAAAAATTATATTTTTTAAAGGAAAAATTACACGGTTAAGCAAACTTCTACTACTTAATTACTCATCATAGCTATAGTTTGCTATAATTACCACTCACGACTAACATTATACATTAATTACGTGGGATGACTTCGAGTTTGTATAATTAGCCACATTTGTATATGTATAATTCGCCACATTTGTTTAATTCACAACTAACAATTCTTTATTTTATTTTTATTTGTATTTGTATATGACGATGATTTTCTTTGGGTTTTCAATTTTGTCATCATATACATTCAATCTTTTTGTGTATAACTTTTTAAAGTTTGTATAAACGTGTAGTTTTTGGATTTTGTTTAATATATTTATATAATGTAATTTGTATAATATATTTTGTATAATTGTTTAAAGTTCATACGTATATGTTTGTATCAATTCTCGAGTTTTATTATATTTGTATAATTTCAAACTTTATATTACCGAATTATACAAAAACATGTGAATTATACAAATGTACATGTGAATTATACAAATTATTATCCTCTCTCGCTCGCCTCTCTGCTCCCTCTCCTAATACCGCTCGCCTCTCTCCTCCATCTCCCAATCTCGCCCGCCTCTCTCCTCCCTTTCCCAATCTCTCTTGCCAGAATAGACAAATGCATATGTATAATATACAATTATCTAACCGATATACATATACAATTCACCTCTCTCGCTCGCCTCTCTTCTCCCTCTCCCAGTCTCGCTTGCCACTCTCCTCCCTATAATATGTAGCTACGAATCGTAATTAGCAAATTATAACTATGGAGTGTAATTAGGCTATTTTTGAGTGACTATGTGCGAAAGTTCCTCTTTTTAAAATATTTTAAGTTGTTAATTAGTGTGATTCATAATAATTTTTTAAATAATTTTAAATAATATATATTACTCTCTGTGTCTCAATTTATGTGGCACAATTAGAATTTGAAGAATCAATAAAATTTAATATGATTTTTTTTTAAAAAATATTTGAAACTATTAATTATTGTAATTTATAGTATTTTTTATGTCATTTTAAGATTATTTATTTCATTTATTTTAATTTTTTTTAATTATTGTGCTTTTATAAAAAAAAAATTTACGTAATTTTTAAATAAACTAGACAAGAGATTTTTAAAAGATATACAAAACTGAAAATATAAATAAATTTTCATTTTTTCTAATAATAGAGCATATATATTTTATTTCTAAAATATTACTTCTTTCATTTTAATTTATTTGATCTCCTTTTTTTAATCTATTTAGAAAGAATGATTCTATCTCTTTTTAACAATTTTCTTAGTTCGAACTTTTCACGTAACATGTTTAAAATTTCAAGAATGATTTTTTTTTCTTCTTAAATTTCATACCAAATTAAAAGAAATCAAACAAATTAAAATAAAATAAATATAATCTTTTGCCTATTATGTTTTATAGATTAAATGCTAATTGAAGAAGTAATATTGTATTTGAAGGCATAGCTAAAAACTTGGAAAACGGAAGAAATAAAAAGAGTTGTGGAGAAGGAAAATGGAAGTTGGTGGAGATTTATTTTATATTTCATATTTGAAACGAATGAGACACAAAAGTCCAAAATGCTTTCATTTGTAATGAAAAAAAAATCCTTTAATTTAATGCGAATACCTAGAAGCAAACATGTTGACGAACACATTTGTGCTTCAAGAGTCTTATACTATTGTATATATAATATAATACTTGAAAATGACCTAAATCAAGCAACAATTGAAAAAATAAACAAGAGATCGAACTGTAATTGGAGAGTGAGAGTGAGACAAGAGCGGAAGATGGTGATCAATTTGAGAGAGGAATGTTAATCGACTGGAGAGTGAAATGATGATTGATCGGAGAGAGTAAGAAGAAGAGAGAAAAAAAAAAGCGAAAGAAACTTAAGTATATGAGATTAACTACTGTCCACTAGGGGTGTTCATGGTTTGGATAAAAACCGATCCAAACTTAAAAACCAAACCAAACCGATTAGATGAACTGATTTAATTTGGGTTTTGGTTTGGTTTGGTTTTAGATTGTTAAGAACCGATAGTATTTGGTTTGGTTATGGTTTTGTTCGAAAAAAATCGAAGAAATAACCGAACCGAACCAACAAGTTATATACATAAATTTTATTATTATACATACATAATATATTATATTCATAAACAAGTTTAAAGATTTTATAAATGGTTCATCAAAATTTATTTGTAATTTACTTATGAAAGAAAGAATGTCCAAGGTGAGAACATTTTTCTTATTGGTTTCATGTATATGAGTGTCTATGGAAATTCTTTGTGGGATTGAAAATGTCAGTCTCGTCCTTTTCTATGCCAAAATAGTGAATTTTGAAGTTTTATTCAGTAAATTCAATGATCGAAAGTTCTGTAATGCCAATCATTCTAAATATTTTTTTGTTTGAATGGATTGTTGTCACTTTTTTCACGTTTTGAATGAATTGTTTCTTTTATTTTTATGTATGGTTAATAACCGAATAACCGAACCAAACCAAACCAAAACCGAAACAACCAAACCGATAAATGTATATTATATTTTGTTTGGTTTGATTTTGATAATTTCAAAACCGATTAAGTTGGTTTGGTTTTGATTTTGATAATTTCAAAACCGATTAAGTTGGTTTGGTTTTGATTTTGACCAATAACCGACCCAAACCAAACCGTGAACACCCCTACTGTCCACTGCCAGTAGACAACAGAACTATACTGTTAATTTATGTTTAGAAATACTTATTAGTGGATAGTAGTTAGTGGATCATTTTTTCATCGCATAATAGGAAATCATAAATAAGAAGATAATCTTACTAATTCACCCTTTTAAAAATTTTTGAGAATTTTACAAACAAATATGATCACTTGCAAAAAGAATTAATTGTAAGGGTAATATAGGAAAAACATAATTAATTCTTTTTTTGATTTAGTAAGATAGACAATTAATATGAGACAACTATTTTTAATAAAATGAATCAACTAATATGAGAGGTGAGTATGAAAACTTTGACCTAATCTCCTAAAAATTACAAAATAAACTCTGAGGGGGATTTAATAAACAATAAAATATTTAGAGCTCAAAATAAAGAAAAATGAAAAGGAGACGACATTTTGCAAATTAAAATTAGATAGACTTATAAAAAGTAAATTTAAAGTTAAAAGCAAATGATATCCTACTTTTGACTTATTCAAGAGCATAGTATATTCTACAACAATTCTAGCGTACGTCTAAAGATATTTTAAATTGTATATGGGTCCCCTGTATCTTTCTTTTTGATCTACATTCGCCGTGATTCAACAAAGTCTAACAAAGCAATCAAACGCTAATGATGGAGACTGAAAATTGGGTCTAATTATATCAAATTAAACATAGTGCTAATACAATGAATTACAAGAGGGACGATATTCGAATAAACAATATTTTAATATATTTGTATTTTAAGAATATAATCCCTTCACACAACAATTCATGTACACTTGTTATCCCACCAAACAACCCAAAATCATTGAATGAGACAAATCATGTTGCACATATACCAACCGTGAACATGTCAAAAGGAAATATTTTATCTCTATCATTGGCAATGGTAGGTGTGTTTAAAGGTGCAAAGCCCTCTTACATGCCGAGGCGAACATAACATTTGAAGATTGAGTACATTTAAAATAAAAATAATGAATTTGAAATTTTTGGGTGCATTTTAAATAAAAATAATGAAATAAATATTCTTGCTGGATTCGAGCCCAGATTTCACGGGTAGATTCTCTAGCTTGTATCGGTAGTACAATGACACTCTTATGCTTATTATGGGTACGGTGCACGGTTTATTATATCATAATTTCTGTCAGTTTTTCAAGATAGATATACATATATAAAAATGATTTTTTTCCGAAATTAACGAATGCACGTGCACCCCACCTAGAGGGGTGGGTCCACCTCTGCTTACGAGAAGCTTCACCTTCTTTAATCAATTGTTTGTTTCTTTCATTGGCTGAAATATTGTAAAATGGGAATAAAAAATGATTAAGTAGCTAGCTATTGTCACGTCCTAAATTGCAGGGCCGCATGCACGTATTTTAAACTTGAGTTAATCAAATGAATAGTCTATATCATATGTCTCATCTGTAAAATTCACGCATCATTCAAATTAGTGCCGGCAAAATGAGCCCATATTTTGGTAATTTGCTCGTATTTTAATGGGTTAAGTGAGTAACGTTTTACATGAGTAAAATATGGGTTGATATCCATATTTAACCCATAAAAATATGGGTAAGAATATGAATTAGCCAAATGGGTTAAGCTTCTAACTTTTTTTCACTCAAAATTCATGATATCACTAAATATATTTTAACTTCTCTTCTTTTTTGTGTTCTTCTATAGAACTAATTATTTTTCTCTATAATTGAAAAGGTGAAGTCTTTGGCCTTTCAAAAATATATATTTTAAATCTACATTTCTTTTTGTAATGACCCGGAAAATCATTTTTGGGAATTTTGAACTATTTGTTGACTTTAGTTAATTAGTTGAGGGGGAATTGTGGATAATTAACTTAAGCGATAGTTAATGGGCTAAAGTAATCATATATTTAAGACCCTATACCATTTGTTCCATATAATTAAATTAAGTTAGTGAATTGTTTTTCACTTTTAATACATAATTAATAATTCTTTAAAGAAAAAAAAAGATCTAATACTAGAGGGAGACTCACTTTTTGCGGCTTCAACAAGAAACTGACGAATACGGGTAATTCCAATCAAACTTCAAGCTTTGTTTATGTATATGTGATTGTTGGATGTGAATAACTTATTGTAATTTGTATTCAATGGATTCTTTATAGACATAGATGAGATTTCGATAAAAAGAAAAAAGAAAAGAATGGTAAGTGGAATATATTTGTTGCACCGTGCACAAATTTTAATGAAGTTTTATCATGAAACATTAATGATATACTATGTGGATAAAATAATCATTATATTGGATTGTTGGAAATAATTGGAAGGGAAAATATATGTATACATATGTCTTCTGCAAAGTTTAGAGTTTTCCAATAAAGTGAGTACTACGCTCCAAAAGAATCAGGTAAAATTTATATACTGTGATTTACCTTGTTCACAACCTTACCAATATTATAGTGTTAGAAGTATTAAATTTTTAGAATATGATAAGTTCAAGTTTCGTTCAAATTAAGTGGGGACAAGTTGGTGATGTATATTTGGAGGGTTAATGATGAGTAGTGGTGAGGTAATCATTGGAAAATAATGTTTTGAAGGAATTAGTTAGTGCTCTGCATATTTCTTGGGAGATTTGAACAATACTGGTTATGTGTTATCATTTGAAAATTAATGATTTGTTGTTAAAGGTCACTGATTATGTATTGAACTTCGATTTAAGATCTTTCTTATTGTTATCATATTATGATTCAAGCTTTGATATATTGAGATATGAAATCAGTTATTAGGTGTATCATACGAAAACTATTAGAGTTGATATTGGAAAATTGAGACATAATCCTAGGCTTGAAACTTAAGAACTTGATTATAGATTTGGGTGAGTTTTCGGGTCTAGGCTAAACCTATAGTAATATAGGTGTTGATTAGTTTTGAAATCTTATTGTGATTATATATTTGAATAGATTGCTTTGAGTTGGAAGTTCAACGAAAGGGGAAGGCTCAAGTCCCGAAGTGATTGTTTTACTATTTGAGGCAAGTGGATTTCTAAACCCTTGTTAAGCGTATGGAATTCCTGTATTTCCTTGTGGTATATGTTTGGGAGTAATGTGATCAATTGTTTGTGTGATGTGTTGAGAATTGTTTGAAAGACTTGTTGAATCATTGTTGAAGTTGTATCATGATGTGTTGTTGTGAATTGTGCAATGTTATGAAAATGGTCATCTCCTCATTATTTGTGTGAACATGTCATTTGCATTGTTCTGAGACATGGTTGTGACAAGTGTTATGTGCATTGAGAAAGAATAAGAAATTAAAGAGGATGTACCATTTCGAGGGACGTATCGCGCGCCGTGATGGATACTCTATTTCGAGGGACATGTCGCGCGCCGTGACGGATACTATATTTCGAGGGACGTATTGCGCGCCACGATGGTTACCATTATTGAGGGTCGTATCGCGTGCCGCGATGGATGCATGGACAGATATGTCCCCTATGGGTCCCGGACTGAGAGACCGCGGGTGTGTATCACTAGGTCAGACATGCATCACTATAGTTGACATTGCATTCCATTGCATTGCACATATTTATCATTATTGAACTTGATATTGTGTTTTGCTGATCTTGTGAGTGTTTTTCTGTGGAACTTTGATTGGTGAATATTGAGCTTGTTGTTGAGAATATGTAATTGTTAGAGTGTTGCTATTGAGATATGTGCTATTTAAATTGTGAATTGTTAGGTTGGGCTGATTTTAAACAGGTTGTAGTCGTGGAGATTATAACTGATGAATATTGAGCTTGTTAGAGTGGTGTTGTTGAGATATCTGCTATGTGAATTGTGAACTTTTAGGTTGTGCTAATTTTATGCATGTTGTAGTTGTGGAGGTTCGATTGGGGTGTAAGGAGTATCCGTATTCTATTCCCTTAGGTGTTTAGAGGTTTACTTGCTTTTTCTGGCTTCCCTTTCCCTTCAACCAGCCACTCTTTTAGTTCCCATAATATATATAATCCATAATCCTTTTAAGCCAGTACCACGTGATTTGGTACTCACCCCTTGCTACTACATTTTTTTGTAGGTTACTAGCCTAGACCTTTGTGATATTTTCTCTTCTCCTTGTCTGAGGCTTCTTGTGGAGGTTTGGGAGGTAGTTGCTTGTCATTTCAGCGGACCTTCTTTCTCCTTAATTATGATCTTGTTCTATTCTAGAAACAATGTCATTTGAGACTTGTGTTTTTCTTTTGAATCAGTTGTAATACTTTAGAGGCTTGTACACGATTTTTGAGTTTATTATAAAAATTTCCGCATTTTATTGTAATGGTTGAGTTTTAGGCTGACTTGTCTTGGAGGGTTAAGACGAGTGCCATCACGTCCATTTTTGGGTCGTGACAAGTTATATCATATTTTCACCAAAAAAATCATAATGTAGTAAATCAACATGCATTCGATTACCAATGTTACAACAGTAATTACACCACTATTATAAATTGATCCTTATTATGAATTAGCTAATTAACCAAATATGAATTAAATTGTGATTAACATTCGTTAAAAAAATCTGAATTTCAACAAAAACCTAAAAAATTCAGATGTATACTTTTTCTAATCAAAACCAAAAAGAAAAACACCAATGCAAATTCTGAGGCGCAAATTTGGGGAAAGTCTTTTTTGTTATGCCCTGGTGTACCACATTTACTACAAGTGACTTTACACCTTTTGAATTTCCCTTCGTTGAATTCCTTCTTACGATTATTATTTGGTGGTCTGCCTTGTTGTTTTCTTGCAATTGATGGTAACACTATTTTTTCATAATATGTGATTGAATATACCAAGTGCTTTCGCAAGGCATTGGATCAATTGAGATTGCCTAAGTATCTTGAAAAGTCTTAGAACTATGATAAGCTGAACAATAATCTTCACAGTGTTTGTTTCTGTATTTGATAGCAGCAACTGTATGACTACAAAAAATCTCATATTGTAATCCACGTACTTACCTGTGTTAGATTACAATTTATTGTTAATCAATCTTCAAAATAATTTTGAACAACCCAAAATACACTATAAAATACACCAATAGATGAACCAAAAAAATACCATGAAAATTGATGGTTATATAGACCTAAATATATCAATTACACCAAAAAATACACTATCTAAATTCCTAGCAAAAAGACTATCATTTGTGGTAGCGTGCTGTCCATTAAGAATAGAAGTGCTGCAACTCGAGCCCTTTTTCTCTGAATCAATGTAGAAGCCTCAAATACACCAATAGATGAACCAAAAAACTACCATGTTATATGGTGATTTATATGACCTTAAATATATCAATTACACCAGAAAATACACTATATACACAAATAGATGAACCAAAAAACTATCATGTTAGTTGGTGTTTATATACGACCTTAAATTAGCAATTCTATCATGATATACACCATAAATACACCAATAGATGAACCAAAAAACTACCATGAAAATTGGTGCCTATATACTACCTAAATATATCAATTATACCAGAATATACATCACAAATACACCAATAAATGAAACAAAAAACTACCATGAAAGTTGGTGTTTATCTACGACCTAAATATATCAATTATATCAGAAAATACACTATCTACTACCCCAATAGATGAACCAAAAAAAATCACGTTAGTTGGTGTTTAAATACGTTATAAAATATACAATTACATCAGAACATAAACCCAAAAAACTATCCCAAATTTTTGTGTTTATTCACAATCAATATACACTATCAATTACATCAAATCACCTACACCAAATACACTATCAATTACACCTAGTCTTTTACCAAAATAATATTCAAGGAATTTGG
>JAJONQ010003233.1:0-19686 GCA_036250385.1 Solanum microdontum | reverse complement strand
AACAATTTCTGAGGGCCATCGGACTGGGTAAAACCTGAATTAACCGTGGTGCACTTGCGGGAAACTCCTTGCCGAGGGCCTGTGCACCCCCGGGATTAGTCGGGGCTCAAAGAGACTCGGACACCCGGTGCAAATAAAAAAAAATAAAATGATTAGATCTCTCTAACCAACTCTAGGTGATGTACTAAAGCAAATTGTTCTATCATGGTGGTAAATGTTAGAGTAATGGACCTTGGACCTAACTCAATACCAAAGTTTAATTTAGGATGGGAGGATTGCCCAAGACCATGTGAGGGGACTGTTGAAGAGTGCCACACTGGATGAAAAAGGGATGGGTGGTCTCATTATATGGTCTTGGGCAATTCTCCCATCTTGAGCTAATTTTTGGTGTTTAGTTAGGTCTGTTCATTTCTCTACAAGGTATCATAGCAGGATCCATCTCCATTGTTATTTCCCGATGTTTGGTGCCTATATTAAATTGCTCACACTCCAGATGTCCAGCCTTGGGCGTCAGGTGGGGTGTTGGAGTGTCCCTTATCGGATGAAAAAGGGATGGGTGGTCTCTTTATATGGCCTTGGACAATCCTCCCTTCTTGAACTAGTTTTTAAGGTTGAGTTAGATCCAAGATCCATTTTTTTATGCCTTTATGGTAAGAATTGGATTGAGAGAGATATTCTATTCTGTTCTCTTTTCTTTTAGGGACTTTTTGTTTTTGCATAAGTTGAGGTTATTTATAGGATTGACTTTCCAAATTTTTGCAACTAAAAGTCTGAACCTGTAAGGGTTTTACAGATTGTCAGTACATTCAAATCTTTATTTGTAGACTTGTTTCCATTCATTTACTATCAAAGTAACTTTTAACATTTTGCAGGAGGAATCAGGAAGACTCAAGTTTGTATGTGTTTCAAACGATGGTGTTGATGAGCATATGATTTGGTATCAATATTTATCTTACGTTGTTACACGTAGTGTTTACACATGCGATCTATCCTGGCAACCAATAATTGCTATATGTTCTTTGCAGGTTAGTAGGATTGAAGAATATATTTGCAAGGCAACTACCAAACATGCCTAAGGAATATATTGTTCGTCTTGTGATGGACAGGTGTGGATCTTGAAATGTTCTTTTAGTATTTATATCATTTTATTTCTCTTGACATGGCTAAGGTTGTATTTTGAAAATAACGGTATATGTGAATACTCAATTTTCTCTTCATCTCGTTCGGACACATCTTCTCTTTGTTTCCCGGTCCTCTAGTGAGTTATAAATAGAGTTTGAAAGGGTTAAATCTTTGATGATTTCATCATCTATGATTGAGTTGCAAAAACTTCTGGATAAGTATCCTACATCTGAATCGAATTCTTTCTGGTTAAAGAATCTCTTTCTAGTTGCTCTGGAACAATTAAGAGATTCTTTAGAAGAAATACGAGTTCTTTCTGATTAAAGAATCTCTTTCTAGTTGCTCTAGAACAATTAGGAGATTCTCTAGAAGAAATACGGGGTTCTGCTTTTGGAGGCAACATGCTTGGTCCTGCTTATGGGGTCAAATATACGTTAGAATTAGAATATGAGCATTCCGTCAGCTTTTGGCTGCTTTCACTTTCAACTCGATTCACCGCCTACGTGCCCTTTACGCCCAGTCATTCCGAAGAACACTTGCCCCCCTATCTTATTGCGGCTGCTGGCACGGAGTTAGCCGGGGCTTCTTCCTCGAGTCCTGTCATGATCGTGCACTCGACGATCAGGCTACTGCTACGGGAAGATGGAGAGAGCAGGAGGACTGAAGGAGTTGGAGGAAAGGGAAAAAGAGAGGGAGTTGAAGAGGGAGTTAGCGACATAAGCAATAGCTCAAGACATCACTTGGAGGGAAAAATCGTCGAAGTTGTGGTTGAAAGAGGAGAATCAAATATTTTATCTTCTCATAAGGTAACAATTGCAAATTAGAGCATGAACTTTATAGAGTCAATGGAGGTGAATGCAATGATTTTAAGGCTGAGGAGGTAAAAGGAGCGGTTGCGTATTTTATGAACATTTGTGTAGGGAGGAGGTGAGTTGGAAACCTAAGATGGGAGAGGGTGTTAAATCAAATAGGAGAGGAAAAGAGGGAGTGTTGAGGGCTATTGGGGAAGAGGAGGTGTAAGAGGCAATGAAGAGTTGTGCGGTAGACATGGCCCTCAGACCAAATGTAGTCATGCTGGCGTTTCTCCAAAAATGGTAGATCATAATTAAGAGTGTCGCGATGGAAGCCATAATTATATTTCAAAAAGCTGGAGAGTATGAACAAACATTAATCATAATTCATTACCATTATGCTGAAAAGGTAGGGAGCAACGAGCATCAAGAAATATAGGCCTATTAGTGTGGACAGGAGCATTTATAAGATAATTTTCGTGGTGCTCTTGAACAAACTAAAAAGGTGTTGAACGATACAATGTCTACCTCTTAGAACACACTTGTGGAATGGATCTTATGGAAAACGGAGTGGTCAACTCTAGAAGGAAGAAGGGAAGCTGGAGGTTCTATGTGAATTGGACATAGAGAAGGGCTACAACCATGGGAAGTGGGTATTCCTGGATTCATCATGTGAAGTAGTGTTTTATCTTTAGATTCTTGTTGGTGTAATTATGAGCCCCTATTTGCATAGAGGATTGGATTTCTTTTGTTGAGAACCATATCATGGTGTAGGTTCTCTTTTGGTAAATGACTTGTATACAGGGTTTCCCTCAATTTTTGATAAAATTAATTACCCTATTAAAAAAGAAGAAGATGGATTTTGAGAGAAGTGAAGGAAATGGATCAAATTTTGTATCAACGGATGAAGATTCTTGATCCCGCTGAATGGAACTCCAGTGAATTTTTCAACAGCTCTAGTGGCTTGCAACAGGGAGAACCGCTATCTCTATGTTATTCATTTTGGTTATGGAAGCTGAGAGTGAAATGATGGAATGAGATGTGTCAGTATGGTATTGGAGGGGTTTAACTGTCTCAATTATGGTCAAAGCAACGTTAGGGTTGCATCTTCTATAGTTGATGACACATTGCTGTTCTGTGATGCAGATGTGTCTCAATTGACATTCATTAGACAAATTCTTATATGTTTTGAAGTGGTGTCAAAACTTTAGATCAATCTCAGGAAATGCAAAATCATACTAATAGGCGAGGCAAAAACCAGTGAATATTCAGCACAAGTACCAAATTGTAAGGTAGGAGCCCTATTTACTATCTACCTTGGCTTGTTGTTGGGTGCCTCGATCACAGTGTTTTTGAGAGCGTGCAGCGACAAAACCCCGCTTCACTTGAAGTGCGGTGTAGTGCTCACTTCATCAAAGTGAAGTGCAATTTTTAGAAGACAAATAAATTTGCTCAAAGACAATGTATATAAGCAAATGTTCAATTTAAAAACTAAAAAGTAGATAGCACAAAATTCCCTGGGACAAGCAAAATAAAAAAATGTAAATAGATCAACACCCTATTCTTCTACAAGATCGTCAAAATATCTAATTCTTCATTGTGTCATCATCATCTTCATCAGTTAGGTATAGACTGCTATCTCCTTCTTTTCCCTTCTAATGTGAACTTAAATTTGAATTTCTCCCTCTTAAACCATAAATGACCTCCTATTTGATTCTTAAAGATATGCTCTTTTGTCCATGAAAGTGTCATATCATGTTTAAGATCATGTCTTCTGCGCATGATAGTTGGTTCTACCCTGGAAAAGTCTGCTTCTTTTGGTCTGCTGGCCATGTATTGGCCATCCTTGTTGCAAGAACACGTGAAAGAGGAAGAATGCTCGTATCTTATGTATGTGCTACATACATACAAGGTTTGATGAAGACGAATCACTAATACTTGTATCTTCTGTATATGCTACATATGTAGGAGATTTAGTGAAGATGTGAATCACTTGCGACATCACTCCAAGGTTGCACATCATTGTGGAGTAGAGTTTGGAACCTATTTGGTATTAAGTGGTAGTGCTGGCATGGTGAGATTTTAATTTAAGTTTTGCAATTGGAAGGAAGAGGAGGAGTAGAGGTTGGAGTCGCTCCTTTGATAATCATATGGAAAATGTGGAGAGAAAGGAATTATGGAGTTTCACCAAATAACCTTTTTATATTAAGAATTCAAGGATATTCTGTCAGAGTCGGGAGTAAAGTTAAGTATGTCGAAAACTTCTTTGGGCATATCAGAGTGTCATCTTGTGTTTTGGGTATATAATTTTAGAGTACTAGTGAGTCCTGGTTATTGTAGATGATTGCTACTCTTTAGTCTTTATAGATAATAATATTTCTGGCTAGGCTCTTTTCTGTTTGTATGCCATTTCTACTTAGGGGTCATTGACCTGCATTCATTAAGTATTTTCTTTATTACCAAAAAAAGAAAAAAAGAAAGAGAAACAAAAACATGGTGACCTTCTACGGCTTTTCTTGATGGCTAATAGCTTGTGATCTGTAGTGTTTGTAAATTATTCTTAGTCTCTTTTTCGTTTCTGCTTGTTACAGAAACCATAAGTCTGTAATGGTCGTCAGACGCAATCAGGTGGTTGGTGGTATAACTTATCGTCCATATACCAGGTAATTGTCTTGTTCTTTTTATTATTCTACTCATACAGCAAGAGGTTGGAGTCATTGTCTGATTCTTATCATCCAACAGCATGTGCTTTTGCTGATTGTAAAAAACTAAAAATGGTTTTCCACTTTTCTACTTAAAGCTAGTAATTAAATACTGAACTTCTTTTCATCCAATCATTAGTGTTTTCATGTTCTCTCCCTTCAGGAAGTGGATTCATATTCATCAATATGCAGTTTATTTTACTCCCAGTTGCATTTATAACTACTTTTTAGATGACTGACCAGTACTTTTCTTTTGATAAGTGATGACTTGGCAATCCTTACTGGACAGTTGCATAAAGTGGGTTTAAGTCCATTATATCTTATTGGATTCAATGCTTAATATGAATTCAAGTTAATCATGCAGCTAATACCTCTAAATCCCCGTGTACCAATATACTGTCTTTATGTGACTACGCACGGGAGTTGAGGGTGGAGTTGAAGAAGATAACGGGGCCCGAGAGTTGAGTTAAATGTGACTTTTGATTAGTTTAAAACTGTGAAAATAAAAGAAAGAATTATTGGATTGTGTATTCTACATTATTACATTGAGCCCTCTTTATAGCCACTACATTACAATCCTTTTTTCAGTGGACAATATATACAATCTTAATTACTATTCTAATTCTAGCACTCCTCAAATTGGCGTATACAAGCCATATGTACCGAGTTTGTTACAGATGTAACAAATAGTCAATACGAGGATCAGTGAGAGACTTGGTGAAAATATCTGCAAGTTGATCACTTGACTTCACAAATTTCGCAACAAGATCTCCTGAAAGTATCTTTTCTCTAAAAGTGACGGTCAATCTCAATATGATTGGTCCTCTCATGAAATATCAGATTTGATGCGATATGAAGGACTGCTTGTTATTACACAGAAGTTCCATGACTGATTTCTCCATATTTTTATTCTCTAAGCAATTGTTTAATCCAAGCTAGCTCACAAGTTGCTGCAACCATTGCTCGATATTCTGCTTCTACACTAGATTGAGCAACCACACTCTGTTTCTTACTCTTGTAGGACACGAAATTACGTCCTACTAAAACACAATTTCTAGATGTAAAACGTCTACCTAAAGGCAATCTTGCCCGAGTGCTCATAGGTTTAGTTCTTGAAGAGTAGTCCTTTACTTTGATTGACTTTATATATCACAGAATGTGGACAATTGCATCCTAATAACTATCACGAAAAGAACCCATAAATTGCCTTATAACACTCACAAGAAAAGAAATGTTAGGTTTAGTCAATATGAGATAATTCAATGACTTAACAATAACCATGGATAAGAAAGGAGGTCACATGCTATTTTAGCCACGGGTGAAAACTATCCCTATAATCGAGCCCAAATATTTCAGTAAACACTTTTGGCAACAAGGTGAACCTTAAACTGACCAACTTGACCATTCCGACCAAAGTCATAAACCCAACGACAACCAATAGGAGATTTACTTAAAGGAAGATAAATAAGCTCCGAAGTACCACTAGCGTTAGATCACCACAAGATACTACATAATTGAGCGTTAATCTTCTCTCACTGTGCTATGGTCTTCTTCTCTATTTCACTATCCTTTTTCGTTAAGTAATTTTGGACATCTTGCTCTTTGCACCACAACTCAACCAAGGAAGCCCAAGCTAAATAATTTGAACTTCCCATTAACGGTTCAGGAGTAATTATAGGACTTGAACTTCAGATTCTCGTATTTTTTGAATTTAAAACATCAAATCCGAAAGACATGGCTCAAAACTTCAAGGTAATCTGACCAAAGAAGAAATCACCAATTTTCTGAGAATTAGAAGTCTTGAAGCTGAATAGAAGCTAAAAATGGTTTGAATCTTCCTGAAAAACTGACTCGAGTGGCCAGATTAGGGTTTTGGTTGTTGAGATCTTCAGAAAAATATCTCAAGTGACTCAGAATAGTTGGATGAACCTACAGAAGAAAGATCCAACACGTGTAGTAGATGCGTTGTCAGAGATGCTGGTTTTGCTGGTGCACGCCAGAGAGTCTACTCGAGTGTTCTGATGGGGTTTTGTAGCCGGAGTATCCCCTACCATGTGGTTGTCACGACCCAAGGTTGCCCCTAGGCGTAACATGGCGTACAAGACCCCGAGAGGCCCCATACAAGCCACTTAGCTTTCACAATACAAGATAATAGAATAAAAAGATTTAAAAAGACACTTTCAATGTAACAACGATTTATAAAGCAAAGCGGAAATCTAAACATCGTCTCAAAGCCATCTAGTACATAAGAATGAAATTGGGCCTAGACCATACATCATGTCCAAAACTAAAAATAAGGAAAGAACTGAAAACAATGAAAGTTCGGTCCTCGAAGCATGAGGACTCACCAAAGCTCGGAATCTCTCAAATCAACCTCTAGCCACGAAAGTGAGAACCCTGACTGTCGGTCCCTACATTTGGGGAAATGTAGGCAAGAGTATGCGTTAGTACAAACATGTACCAAGTATGATAGCCATGCATAAAAACATTTAAAACATGCTAAAACGGGACATTTTCATGAGTAAGCAATGATCAAGCTAAAACATCAATCTTGTGAGTTAGAAAACATAGGTCATAAAACATGATCAATGCAAGTGAACATCATCTTAAAACATACTTATGATACTTCTTGAAGTAATCTTAGTTCATCATAGCTTGCTTGTGGGAAGTAGCCTTAATCGACATATAAGACCATGCGAGCTATCAACATGGAATCCGGTGTCTCCCACACCGAAAAGAGTTGTCCTACTTGCCAAGGTAAGGACCATGAACTTCTAGCTTTTGTGGATCCACTAGCTAATGTCTATCTAGACATCCTATGATGGCGCATAGTTTATGGGACTTGGGTAATCGCCACTTGTCCACTCGGTACTAAGCTTAACTTCCACGGAATAGTTATTAATCCTATTCATCTTAGCTCTTAAGGAACATGGGTAATCGCCTTTTGTCCTTACATCACATGACATGGGTAATCGCCTCTTGTCATTCAATAAAGAGCATGGGTAATCGCCTTTTGCCTCAACATTAGCATAACTCCTTAATCGTTGGTTCATTTTAGGTGAGAAAAACCTTTCAACCTTAGGAACCCTTAGTGTGTGAGAAAACCTTTCACAATCATGCTTCCATGTGTATATGAGAAATCCTTTCAACAACACAACAACAATCATCATCATTGATACTTCACTCTCAAAGCATCCTTAAAACATTTACATAAATTCCATAAGAACATGCTTAATTTCATAATTCAAAACCCACATCATATTCATCATAACTTGGAAAACATGGGAATTGCATGGGTTCATGGGGAATCATCATAAAACCATATAATTTCATCAATTCATGCATAAGAGATCATAATTCAATCAATTAAATCAATAATCAAGAGAACCCATAACATAGAAGAAAAACCCTAACTCAATTGGGGATTTCTAACTTTGAAAATAGGAGAATTTGGGAACTCCATGAATGGAAGGAATCCATGGATGAAAACTATCATACCTCAATGCCAATTGCTCAACTTCAAGGGAGGAATTTGAGGCTTGACTTGGAACCCTAGGTTGAACCCTTCTAGAGAGAGAAATATTTGAGAGGAAGAAACTTGATCTTCTTTTGTAAATTTGAGAGAATGATTTTAATTGGGGAATTTTGGGGTTAAAAATACTAATATAGGGGTTCTAGGTAAGGGAAAAACGACATAGTATCGAGATAAAATAATTATGAAAAGACCCAACTGACCCTGGCTTACAGCTGACGCGAACCTCCAGATGGAGGCCCACTCGAGCCATCTCAGGGTAGTCGTGACCCTGGACCAGCGACTAGGGGAATTCTGCCTGCCCTTCACGGCCACCACCACGAGCCGTCTGGGGGCTCGTGGGAGGGGAGTCCCTCTTAGCCAGCTTCTGGAAGGCACCACGAGCACCACCACGAGCCGTGTTGCCCTTCACGGCCTGTGAAGGGCTCCATGAAAAGGGTGCCATGGCTCAGTTATGGGTCGGTGACCTCCCACTTGACTCCCTTTTCTAGGCTTCTTGATTCCGTGGTGTTACAATGGTGTTGTCGGTTTTTGAAAAAGAAGTACCTTAGGTGACTCAATCTATTTGGAAAAAGATCACCAGAAAGAGGCATGGTGACTATTCCGGACTCGCTGGTTTACTGCACAACGAAGATATCTCACAACTCTGGTACCATGTGAAAAATAAAGGAGTAAAATATTATTGGATTGTGTATTCTACATTATTACATTGACCCCTATTTATAGACACTACATTACAATTCTTTTCCAAGTACCAAGTAGGGTAATATATACAATCCTATGTGGATATAGTTATTTGGTACCTATTGTTGGTGCGAGATGACAGGTATCCTGTAGAATTAGTAGAGGTGTGCGACTGGTCCGAACACCACGATTATAAAAAAAGAGATGCAATCCTATTTCTATTTTAATTCTAACAAAAACATCATAATAATAACATATCCTTATCAAAAAATAATAATAACATATGTTTCTATTACTTCTCAATAGTTTAATATCCAAAATGATTTTAATATTGAAAGGAAATGGGTTACCATTAGAAGAAATTGATAGTATTTTGCAACTGCTTTTAGAAACACAAAAGAAAATGTTTTTTTTGGATGGAGTGATAAGTAGATTTTAATTCCACAATATGATTCACATCTTCTCCTGAAGCAAAAAAGTATGTGGAAGAAGTGTGTAATTTGTTCAGTTGTGACATTTTGTTTCATCTATAAATTGTTGATGGAAATCTTTTTGTTGATGCTGTAGCCAGAAGTTTGGTGAGATAGCTTTTTGTGCAATTACAGCAGATGAACAAGTTAAGGGCTATGGCACCAGACTGATGAATCACTTAAAGCAGCATGCACGCGATGTGGATGGGCTGACTCATTTTCTAACATATGCTGACAACAATGCTGTTGGTTACTTTGTCAAACAGGTACTTCGCTGGTTCTTATTTTAGTATGGTATTATTATTTGTAACAAACTTGACCAGTCAGTTCAGCAAATTCATGTTTACGTCAAATGCACTCTGTTAATGAGTCTTATGAATTATTCATGAGGTTGTTAAAAATAATGGCATTACCTAACTCATCGTTTTCATTTCATCTTTTATGTTATATTTCCTTTATTCAAGAGTGACAATTATAACAATTGCCTACAATATTTTACTCATCATTCTGAAAGAGAACTCTAGGACAAAAGAACCAGATGAAGATCAGTATGGGCTCATTAAAAGTTGAACTTCAAGTTGTTGTGTAATGTTCAAGAAAATTGTGATCAATGTTTTATCTAGTTGACTTTTTAAAAAGAGCTGTTTGATGAATATATAATGGAGGACTTACTAGCTACACCTTTAATCAGACACGTGGTAGAAAAAAGGGTCAACCAGTGTAAATTTTATTCAGCTGTTAATAAGGTTGGCTCGTGGTGAAAAAGACCTCAAGGTTTTGTCTACAAGAGTATCACCTCAGAGCCAAAAATCATCTATATTATTACACCTGAAGCATGCCACCTTTTGCCAAAGCATAGTCCTATTTATGCTTGGATTCTTTTGTTGGTATATAAATTCAGTTGATTGAATCTTAAATTATGACATTCTTATGATCAGAAGTCTTTTCATACTTATCAGGAAATATGCAGTTTTACTATCTTCTAATTATTTACCTAATCTGTGAGAACTATAACACGGGGAAAGATCTTATGGGGAATGCATAATTAATACACCGTTCACTTCTATCTTTTTACACACATGAATACAATGAGTACATACACTTGTCTAATATGGGACACTAAGTATAAACATATCTACATCAACTATCTAAGACACCCACTCAAGCTGGGGCATATAAGTCACATGTACCGTGCTTGTTACAGATAACTCCCATATATTTGGAACTATAAGCATCAAATTGAAAGATATGATTGGATTGAGGAGATCTCTAATCACACAATATAGCCAAGAAAGCTGGAGAACTTTCTTGAAAATGGATAGAGAACTGCTAGCTGGCAGAAAGTGGTCGGAGAGTCGCTGGATAATACTGAAATTGAAAGGATAGAGTAGAAGCTGCAGCCGAAACCCAAAATGGAAAAGCTATTGGAGTCGTTGGATTAGGTTTTCGGTGATCGGAAACGGGATAAAAATGGCAAGGGGGTGGGTACAGAACGAATGGCCGAACACTACGGAGTCGAGACTTTCTTTGAAGGTGGCTGGAAATTACTCCACACGCCCAACACGTGTCGGGTGCTTCTCTGTAGACGTCACTATCAGCAGCACATGACGATGCGTGACGAGAGTTTCTTTCAGATTTTTGCTCCCTGAGGCTGATCTACCTTATGATGGTGCTGGTTTTTGCACAACACAGAGTGAAAAGAATGCTTAAGCTGACAACCATGTGGTCATTGTAAAAGATTGTGTGGTGACTGATTTCTTCTTCTCAGAGTTGCTGGTATGTTGAGCAACGATAAATTTTCTCACCAAAGTTCTGATGCGAAGTGAGAAATATAGCATAGGAGAAGAGTTCGTGTGAATGCATAGCTACTACTCCCTGTACTTCTATCTATTTATATATGGAATACAATAAGTACATACACACTTGTCCAATGTGGGACACTACCTATAAACATATGTACATTAACTATCTAACATAATCATGGATAACAGTTGGTGATTTACTTGTTATCTTCTTTCTTGATTGCTTAGAAGCTTTATCATTCCTTAGTCTTATCTTTCCAATGATTTAACTTCTTACAATGCCTTGCAGGGATTCACGAAAGAGATTTATTTAGAGAAAGAGCGTTGGCAAGGGTAAGTTTACATTAAGCTTTCAAGGAATAAATGCTATTTACCGAAATAATTTTTGTGGCATAATTCAATATGCTTCTATAAGGGTACTCTATTATCTTATTTCACCCGATCTCCTTATTAACCCACCTCAAACCAAAAAAAGAGAAGGAAAACAGAAAAGAAAAGAAACAAAAAGAGAAAGGCTCATAGTTCATTTTGATGTTTTGAATTACCTTATATTATTAACTATTTATGCTAACTTTTTATCCAGGTATATTAAAGATTATGATGGTGGAATTCTTATGGAATGCAAAATAGATCCAAAGCTTCCATACACAGATTTATCTACTATGATACGTCGTCAAAGGCAGGTAGACTGAAATGTAGCTTCATGATGCTTGCTCTCACTGGCTAGGCTTCCTTAAGTTTGAGTAGTAAAATTTTGATAAAAATTGTTGAAGGGTGTCATCTGTATTTCAATTGTTAATGCAGCTTCACTTATAGACTTCAACTCCTTTTTGCATATGAGCTCTCCAACATCCCTGCTTTTGCCGATGAAGTAGTGGAGGAGAGGGAGGACTTACTTACAGACCTTTAGATCGTTTCTTTTTTTGTTTGGTAGTCATTCAGATAAATTAGTCTACCATTTCTTGTTTGTCTGGCATAAAATTTTCTCTACTACTTTGGGTCGTTTAGCTAGTGGTCCGGACATACATATAAATTATAATGCTAATTCGTGGATTAAAAAAAGAGAGATTATAACACAGTTAGTCTGTAATATGGATGGGGTTTAAAGAATAAAAAATGGGATAAGCTCTATGCACTGTATCATAATTAATATTTACTTCTGGTAGTTCCTCACATTTCCTCCCCTAACATGCTGTACTGACTGGTAGCAATATGGTGTTTGGCCTTATTTTTTATTTTTTTTTAAAAAAGAAAAGAACCTGGCTGAATGTTCAGTATAATTTGGCTCTGGTTATTCTAACCATGTGGAAGTTAAATTATATTGTTTGGAGTAAATTTTCCCTTTTAATGTGACCAAGAAATTGACTAGTTACATGGAGTCTTATATGGGCCTTTATTACAGCTTTGTAGAGTAAGATATCGTTCTTGCCCAAATGAGAGGCTATTGACTTGCAGTATTTTCCTTTTGTTGTTATTAGGCAATTGATGAAAAGATAAGGGAGCTATCAAATTGTCATATTGTCTACCCAGGAATTGATTTTCAAAAGGTAGGCACTTTTTATCTCTGAACAAAAAGTTCCATCTTTGATATTGATTAATCATTACTGCATTGGTCGAATGTGGTTCCTGTCTTTTGTATTTATTAATTCAATCTCTTGAGAGAGGGTTCTAGCCCTCAATGGACAAGGGTCTGTTTATAGAAAAATATGGTGCAATGGCAAAGTCGGCTTAGCTAATGAACTTTTGATCATGCTTAAGTTTGAAATAATAAGATTTGCACTATGCTTCATCATTGTTTATTAGATAATGTAGGAAAACATGTAAACTTAATGTCGTACCTTCCCAATACTACCTAATAAAATAAGGCAAGCAGTGACTCTTTTAGAACCAAAAAAATGCTCACCAATTTGGCATGTTTTTCAGCTCTTTTGGGCCTGTACTTCAGCCACCAGCAACCTTAGCTCGAGATTTTGACGATGGTTTTCATAGGGCTTCTATATCATCGTCCTTGCCAATGGAGTTATCAAAGTATCTATATTATGTGTGGATGTCTTATGACATCAAATGGATGTGCGATAGTGCATCAAGGATGTGGCGTAACAGTTGATGAAACTGACACAAAGATCATAGGAGGCTAGGATTTGACTTTCAATAGAATCAAACTATCTGTATAAGTTCTAGTGGACAGAATTACTTGGTATCAATATTAATCGGAGGATCCGGGCACCTGTGGAATAATCGAGGTGCATCCAATGTGGTTTGGACACCTTTGTTCTTCTTAAAAGTAAAAATGTATCAGCTGTATCACATCTGTATACATGAAGTAACACACTTGATCTAATGTTATGGTTCCAACAAGTTCCTTTTGAAATGAATCTGTAAGTGGCATACCTCTTTATTAATGAGAAAAGTGGTTTGGGGGTGAAGGGATGGTATTGAGAGGAGGTGTGAGGTGAAGGAAAGAGTTTGGAATGCCAATTGTGAAGATTGAGAATAAGCTTATGGAAAGAGAGAGGAGTCTGTGGCCCCGATTAAAGGATATCATTAGGGTGGGCTTGTGGGGACAGAAGGAAGACTAGATTAGCTGAAACAAACTTTGTAAGCAATTCCAGGAGTCAACCTCGAGAAGTGTGTTGAGAAAGGTGTGTAAGATAGAAATGACTTTATCCATAAGAAGTGTGAGTAAGTTGTATGGAGTAAAAGGAATATCTTCATTCTCAAACATTTTTTGGGTTTGATTAAGATTTAAGCTTTTTGAATATACTAATACTTTATCAATGTATCCAGACTTTTTACAATCATGATCTAATTGAGCAAAAGGTTTCCGCTACCCTTTACCCCAACATATAGCTTCAGAAGAATAACCTTGATGATTGATGTCTTGAATCGTGTGAGAAGTAAAGACACGGAAGAAAGAATTATTAAGATGTGTATCTACACTATTGCATTGAACCCTATTTATAGATATATTCTGCACACTACATACAATCTTTTTCCATTTACGACACTAAATACATTAATATTCTAACATCCCCTCAAAGTGGTGCATATAAGTCATATATGTACTGAGCATGTTACAGATGTAACTAATACAAGGACTAGTGAGGGACCTGGTGAAAATATCTGTAAGCTGATCATTTGACTTAACAAATTTTGTAATAGTATCTCATGAGAGTATCTTTTCTCTAACAAAGTCATAGTCTATCTCCATGTACATAGTCTTCTCATGAAATATTAGATTTGTCCACAATGTGTAGGGCCAATGATTGTCACATTCCTGATGATTTTTCCAAACTTTTAGGGGTCGTTTGGTACAAAGATCAATAATGTTGGGATTAGTAATGCATAGATTAGTAATGCAGGGATTGGTAATGCATGGATTAGTAATGCAGGGATTATTCTTATCAAGTGTTTGGTTCATTGTTTCTTACCTAGTTTTGTGGGTGGTTTAAAACTCTACAAAAAAAAATCTTTCCAATTATACCCTTGAGTTACTATGGGATTTTCTATTTTATATAATTGGGTCAAGGTAGATAATTGACGGACAATATTATTTTTTTATAGCATTTTAACTAGCTAGGAGAATAAAATTTTTATTGTCATGTTCACTATTTTCTCACTTAAAATTATTTGAGAGTAAATAATTGTCATCTTAATAAATTGGAGTTAATGTCTCAAAAGGTCACACAACTATAATAATTTATAGAGAAAATTTATTGAACTTTGTTTTGTATCAATAAATTAAAAAAAGAACTCTTTATCATAAAATAAAATAAAATAAAAATATAGCAAAATAAATTAAACTATTTTTATACTCGAGATGTTTTATATATATATATATATATATATATATATATATATGCTCTTGTTTTAGACTACTTGTGTAATGTTTAATGGACTTCCGTTAAGAGGCAATATTTGACTTATGAATTGTTCTTAAATTCATACATCAACATTAGCATATTAGTCGGATTATAATATTTTATATTAATAATAAATAGATTAAATAACTCATATTTTAGAAACAAAAAATTATATCTAAATAATAAAATTTGTAAGCTAATTTATTTAAATAAATTTATTAGTATAAATATAAAACATAAAATCAAGAAAATAAACAAAATGATTAAAAGGATTTGAGGGGGTATTTTTGTCTTTACCTAGATTAGTCCCATGGTATTAGAACTAATACCACCAAATGGAAGGTATTAGTTATACACCCTATAATACCATGTAGGGTGTATAACTAATCCATGGATTGATTATACATAGACCCAAAATTCCTACCAAACATAGTACTAAATAATACCACACATAATACTTGGACTATTTCTCCTAATACTCCCTACCAAACGACCCCTTAATGTTTTAAGCAACTGTTTTATCCACAGTAGCTCACAAGTTGCTACAACCATTGCTTGATATTTTGCTTCTGCACTAGATCAAGCAACCACATTTTGTTTCGTCTCTTCCAGGACACCAAATTACCTCCTACTAAAACACAATATCCATAAGTAGAGCGCCTCTCAGAAAGTGATCCTATCCGATTAACAATGTGTATATCCAATCTCTTTGAGGAGTAGACCTTTGCTTGGAGCCGACTTTATATATTGCAGAATGTAGACGACTACATCTGAATGATTCTTACAAGGAGAAACCATAAACCGACAAACACCACTTCATAGGAATAGTAATGTCTATTCACTGTGATATAGTTCAACTTACCAACCAACCGACTATATCTTCCAAGATCATTGAATATCTCCCCCTATCTCGATGGGAGTTAGCATTCAGATCCATAGAAGTGTCAATGGGTCTACATCCTGTCATTGTTGTCTCCTCAAGGTTGTCTACGACATACTTTTGTTATGAAATAATGATGCCTGATTTGGATTAAGCGACCAAAATATCCAGAAAATACTTCAGTCTGCCAATGTCTTTAGTGTACTATCTTGATTATTGTCGGTGATAACAATATCATCAGCATATATCACCAAATAAATCCACATATTTAGAGCAAAATTTAGATAACTTCACAACGAGTCATGACAAACTTCTAAATTAGTATGTTGAGCTTCCTAAACTAGGCTCGAAGAGATTGTTTCAGACCATAGAGTGACCAACCCAATCGACATACAAGGCTACTAGACTCCCCCTAAGCAACAAAACCAGGTGGCTGGCCCATATCCACTTTATCCTCATGGTCATCGTGGAGAAAAACATTTTTTATGTGCAACTGGAAAATAGACCAATGACAGACAACAACCATGCATAGAAAAGACGGACATATGCTATTTTAGCCACGGGAGAGAGAGTATTACTGTAATCAAACCCAATTATCTAATTATACCCCTTGGCAACAAGGTGAACTTTAAGTCTATCAATTTGACCTTTCGAACCAACTTTGAGTAAATAAACCCAACAACAATCAACAATAGATTTACTTGAAGAAGAGGAAAAATCTCCCAAGTACCACTCACATATAAAGTACACATCACATTAATCAAGCTTGTCGCCATCTTAGATGAGAAAGTGCTTCACTTGTAGACAAGTATGTAATAGACGTGAATCATCTATGCTTTATGTTGGATGCGAACGACAATGATAAGTCAGGGTGGTGGCACTATGGTTGGAGATGTAGAAGTAACCATGGATTCCTCGAAAGTTAGTTTAAGTAAGACCTCAGAGATATTAAGATAATCAAAAAATGTAAAGTAAGGTTGAGACTAAAAAAATGTGACATTAGTTGACATAAGATACCAAGAAAGATTAGGTGAGTAGCATCGATACCCCTTTTGGACCCAAGAATAGTCAAGAAAGATGCAATTTAGAGCACAAAGGTCTAATTTATTTTTCCCAAAGGCTAAGGTATGAACAAAACATCCTCTCCCAAAGACACTGGGTAAGAGAGTTGAGAGGTGATTAAGGAAACAATACTGAATAAGGAATCTGATATTCAGTGGAAGTTAAGAGATTCCGATTTATTAAATTGCAAGATGTGAGAAGCACATTGCCCCCAACTAACACAACGGAACATGAGATTGAATAAGAAGAATGCGAGCAGTTTCAATGAGGTGCTTATTCTACCTCTTTATAGTACCCCCATTATGTTGAGGGGTGTACAAACAAGATGTCTAATTAATCATTTCTTGGTGAGTCATAAACTGCTAAAACTAGGAGGATAAGTATTCTCAGGTATTATCACTACGAAAAGTATAAGTAGAAACACCAAATTGATTTATATTTTTGCACAAAAACTCTAAATCTAGAAAATAACATAAAATGATCTTTTATTAAGAAAATCAAAGTACATCTTGATTAATCATCAATAAAATGAATAAACTAACGAAATTCTACGGTTGAACCGACTCTACCAAGACCCCAAATATCTGAATGAACCAATGAATAAACCAGACTTCACAGCTTTCATCACTACGAGTAAAGTTAGTGCAAGTGTATTGCCCACGTTGACATGACTCATAATCTAATGTGATAGACTAAACAAACTAGGCACCATCTTCTGTAGTTTGAAAAATTTTGGTGCCAAACGTTTGTGGTATAAGTCTGGTGGATTTGTAACATTGTAGTTGGAGAGGTGAGGGCCCTGTACCAATTGTCTGTCTCGTACTGTGGTCCTGCTTAACAAAAGAATCATCAAGAAATATAATGGTGCAATTAAGGGCATGCATCAAACAAATGACAAATACAGAACTAGGACTTCTAGGGACAAAGAAGAAAGTTTAGAGTAATGGAGGATTAGCGTGTCTAACTCTTTTTGCTCTTATTTGGATCCCATAGGCTAAAGTAACATTGGGAAGAAATTGTGAATAAATAATATTTGATAAAAGTGATATATTACCGGACATATGATAAGAAGTGCATGAGTCCATGATCTACCGTCCTAGGGTATTAGACTTTGAAACACAAGAAAAACAATTATCAACAACTGAAGTACAAGACTGAGCAACCGAGACCACTTGTAGTGATGTCTGCTTACTTGCTTGATAATGAAGGAGCTCATTATACTTCACTTTAGATAAAATAAACCTCTTGTTACATGTTGACCTACTTCACGAGTGTATCCAAGCCTATTACAATAACTACACTTGGGCCAAAATCTTCCAAAATGGGATCCTTGTCTATTCTTCATAGATCAGGATGCTCGATTATCTATTATTTGAGATTGGTGGAGCGAGGAGTCAGGAGGCTCTAGGGATAGAAATGGAGTGGGCATTTTAGTAGACGGGGATTTGAGGGAGCAAGTGGTAGAGGTTAGGAGGATCAATGATAGGTTGATGTTGATTAAGCTAGTCGTTGGAGGAGGTACTTTGAGTGTTATTAGTGCTTATGCACCTCAAGTGGGCTTGGGTGAGGAGGCCAAAAAGCTCTTTTATGAGGATTTGGATGAGGTAGTTAGAGGTATACCGAGCACCGAGAAAATTGTCATTGGTGGAGATTTTAATGGCCATATCGGGGCAACTTCAAATGGCTTTGATGATGTTCATGGAGGCTCTGGTTTTGGGGAGAGAAATGGGGGTGGTACTTCGCTTCTGGATTTTGCTAAGGCTTTTGAGTTGGTGATTGCTAACTCATGCTTTCCGAAGAAGGAGAACCATTTGGTTACCTTTCGTAGCTCGGTAGCTAAGACCCAGATAGATTACCTACTCCTTAGGAAGGGTGATAGAGGCCTCGTTAAGGACTGCAAGGTTATCCCAAGTGAAAATCTTACTACCCAACACAAGCTTTTGGTGATGGACCTGGTAATTAAGAGGGATAGGAGGAAGAAGATGGTATCTGATCGACCGAGGATTAAGTGGGGGGGCTTGACCCCTGACCTTTCTCGGGTGATGGGTGAGAAGTTGAGTGGGATGGGGGCTTGGAGTGGTAGCGGGGATGCGGACACCATGTGGAATAAAGCAGCTAGTTGCATTAGAGAAGTTGCTTCAAAGGTGTTGGGGGTATCAAGGGGTAGATTTGGAGGCCTTAAAGGAGATTGGTGGTGGAATGGGGAAGTCCAAGGCAAAGTGAAAGCGAAGAAGGCTGCATACACAAAGTTGGTGGAGTGCGTAGACGAGGAAGAGAAGCGGACGCTTAAGAAAGTCTATAAGACGTCAAAGACAGAAGCTAAGTTAGCAGTTACGAAGGCTAAGACGGCAGCTTTCGAACGCTTGTATGTTGAGCTGGGGGACAAAGGTGGGGAGAAGAAATTATGTAGGCTTGCAAAAGCAAGAGAGAGGAAGGCTCGTGACTTGGACCAAGTGAAGTGTATCAAGGATGAGGAAGGCAAAGTATTGGTGGATGAGACCTCCATCAAGCAAAGATGGCGAAGATACTTTCACAAACTTTTAAATGAAAAAGGGGGCGGAGACATTGTGTTGGGTGATTTGGCGCACTCTGAAAGACTTTGGGACTTTGGGTACTGCAGGTGTTTTAGGATCGAGGAGGTTATACGTGCTATTAGTAGGATGAGTAGGGGAAGAGTGACCGGACCCGATGAGATTCCGGTGGATTTTTGGAAGAGCACGGACAAGGCAGGTATAGAGTGGTTGACTGGGCTGTTTAATGTTATTTTTAAGACAGCAA
>JAJONQ010003232.1:0-22967 GCA_036250385.1 Solanum microdontum | reverse complement strand
ATTCTATCTTCTGGTTACCAACCCTTATTCCTTCATCGAATACAATATGACCTAAGAATGCCATAGATTTTAACCAGAACTAACATTAAGAGAACTTTGCACATAACTTACGATCACGAAGAATTTGTAAAACCTGCCGCAGGTGATTAGCATGGTCCTCTTCCGATCTTGAATACACCAAAATGTCATCTATGAATACTATCACAAACACATCTAAAAGTGACATGAACACCCTATTCATTAAATCCATAAAAGCTACTAGTGCATTCGTTAGCCCGAATGACATGACTAAAAACTCAAAATGACCATACCGTGTTCGGAAAGTTGTCTTGGGTATATCTTTGTCTTTGACCTTCACTTGGTGAAAACCCGACCTCAGGTTGATTTTTGAAAAACACCTAGCACCTTGTAACTAATCAAACAAATCATCAATTCTAGGGACGGGATATTTGTTCTTAATCGTTCCTTTATTCAATTGCCGGTAGTCGATACACATTCTTAACGAGCCATCTTTCTTGCGTACAAATAAAATTGTTGCTCCCCATGGGGAGATACTAGGCCTTATGAATCCTTTTACTAATAAGTCTTGTAATTGCTCCCTCAACTCTCGTAATTCTGCCGGGGCTATTCTATACAGAGTAATAGAGAAAGATCTTCAGGAAATACATCAGGATACTCATTCAGTAGTGGAATGGATTGAAGAGTTGGTGGCTCCGCATCATATTTTTCACTCTCCTTAGATGAAATATGTATCCTTTGGACATCATCTTCTTTGCCTTATGATAAGAAATAAATTTACCTCTTGGTGCCCCAATATTACCTTTCCATTCAAGCACTGCCTCTTTTGGAAATTGGAAATGCACCATCTTAGTTCGACAATCTACCGTAGCATAACAAGAAGCTAACCAATCCATACACATTATAACATCAAAATGTACCATTTCTAGCTCAACAAGGTCAGCCAATGTATCACGATCACAAATAGTTACAATGCAATTACGATAAACCTTTAGTGCTATAATAGACACCAATCGGTGTAGACACTTCAAATGGCTTCACTAATAATTCTGGTGTTCTTTTGAACTTTTCAGCAATCAGTAAAGTAACATATGATAGTGTAAAACCCCATATCAATTAATGCATATACAATATGGGGAAAGATGGACAATGTACCTATAACCACATCCGGCGAGACTTCTAAATTTTGTCGATTCCCTAGAGCATATGTGTGATTAAGAACTCCACTAGAACTAGCTGCTCTCCTAGCTCCTCTACCACGACCACTACGCATCTGTCCCCTACCCAAAGAAGGTGCTGATGATGATGATGCAGCAACTGATCTAGTAGCTTGTGCCACACCACCCACACCCCTATGAGGGCAATTTCTCATCATATGATCCGGTGTACCACACCAAAAACAAATATCTGTCCCAAATTTACATGCACCGAGATGATTCCTTCCATATTGTTTACAAGGTTGTCGGGGAGGCCTTGATTGGGTCGTACTTCCTTGCTCTTGATGACCCACTATTTGTGAACCTTGGCTTTCACTTCTTTGCCCAAACTGATTGCCCCTAAACCCTTGAAACCGAGGTGGGGCACTAGCAGTAGAGTAGGAACATGATGGCCTAGGTGATCTGTTAAATAACCGAGGCCTAAACTCACCAAGGGATGGTGTAAACTGCCCCATGGATTTGGCCCTCTTAGAATGCCCTGTTTCAGAATCTTATGTCCTTCTTCTTTACCTATGATTCTCTAACTTTTGGGCAAAAGCTTCCATCCTTGCTATATCCATATCTCTATTCAACGAAGCAATGGTACAGTCTCTAACTAGATATAAATCAAATCTATCCACATATTGATGAACTCTATCCTCCATAGTAGCTACTATATTAGGAGCATACTTGGCCAAGGAATTAAATTTTAGATTGTACTCTCTCACACTCATACTTTCTTGATGGAGATTTTAAAATTGATGAAAACTCATAAGTTTCAGGTATTTGAAGTTTTACTGGAAGCATGGACACTTGGGGGCAAAAAGGAACTAAACTGAAAAGAACGTAGAAGTTGAAGCCTGAGCATCGCCAACCACACTTGGCGATTCACCGAAGGGACGCACTCCGCCTTTTGTTCCAGTACGCGAGCGAAGCCTTGAAGGAGCAACATCAAAAAGGCGATGAAAGGATTAGTCGGTGTTTTGCCGAATAGATCCGCGAAGCAGTATCGTTTCGCCCAATGTCACAAAGCACGACGATGATGAAGGCTAGTGCAAGACGGTGATTCCAAATAACCTCGCCGAATGATCCACCAGCACTATTTTCTGAAGTCTATAAATACTAAACTTTTTATTAATTTTAAAGAGTTGAACATTATTATTTTTGTTTACAATAGAATAGTACTTTTGGGTATTTTTCTCTCAAGTTTGGAGAGGGTTTTGGGAACTTGAAACAAGGCGTTCATCTTCCCCAAGTTGGAAGTAGGTCTTCTTTATTCTTGTTCCTTTGCTTAAATCAAGGTTTAATTTCTTATACCCACTTGATTTTACTATTATTTTAGGTGTATTTTGTTTTTTCATGATGTGTGGCTAAAAACCCCCATTCTTGGGGTGTGATTTAGCAAATATGTGTTCATATTATTGTTGGGTTTTGTTTGTTGATACGCTAGATGTAGTTTAATGGTGATTTCACCTAGTGATTGTAGTTTAATCTAAAGGGTTTGTAGTTGCAAATACAAAGCCAGCCGTGTGTTTTCGACTTGCCCGAGAGGGAGGTCGCGAAGCCAAGACCACTACACTGATGGCCTAAGGAGTGGGTCGAGATGAAGTTCAGCCCAAGAGGGGTGAGTTCTAGTCCCATATCCTAACACTCAGCTCGAGAGAGTGAGTGGGGTAAGGCGTAGGCTGGTCTTCATGCGGCAAATGGGTGTCCGAGATGAACACATTTGAAACGGTGTAAGTTGCCCGAGAGGGAACTTATTTCCATTTAAAGCTTAGCCTAGTCACTATTATCTTACAAATTTTATATCAAAAGAATGTACCCAACTATTTATCTCACCTTGTATTACGGTCACACCTCAAGAACTTTTCGTCATACTTGATTTTCTTGTTATTTTTAGTACTTGTGACAAAACCCCAAATTGATATTTGACACTTTTTTGTTACCCCTTTTAATTTAATATGTTTTTACTCGTTAATGGCTTTAGCTATGACTAGTTAGAAATAAATTTTATTTTCTATTAATTTTCAAAATCACTCCCTTGGGATACGACCCCAACCCTTGGTTGGGTTAATATATTATCGACGATCGTAGACACTCGTACCGTAGGTTAGTGTCATTAGTCACGATAAGCATCAAAATGGCGCCGCTGCCAGGGAGTGGTGTCACTTGAGAATTCTTCGATTAGTAGAATTTTCATTCTTTTTAGTGTAGTTTTACTAGCTTAACTTTTCGTCGTGTTTTGATTGTATAAGCATTTCAAAAAGCATGAGTGTTAACGACAGTAATGGTAGCCACGTGGGCCACTAAGATGACATCGGTAACCTGAACGATGTCCAAGAGCCAAATGTCAACGACCCCTATCTCATGGGATGTGTTAGAGCCATCCGCTTACCCCAGCCGAGGGGAATACAGTGTTGCATATAACGAGCACAATGTTGAAACTCTTACAACTAAAAGGACTTTTCAACGGATTGGCTCATGAGGATCCCCATGAGCATCTTCAAAACTTTGTGGATGTATGTGGGCCATTCTCTTTGAAGGACATCTCTCAAGAATCTGTCAGGCTGCGATTATTCCCATTTTCTCTAATAGGGGAAGCTTGCAAGTGGTAAGCTGAATTACCACGAAACTCGATCACTTTGTGGGAGGAGCTGGTCACTACATTTAAGGTGCAATTTTTCCCTACCCCGAAGATGATGACTATTCGGGATAGCATCAAAAGCTTCAAGTGTCTGAATGGAGAGCTTCTGCAAGAAAATTGGGTTCGATTTAAAAAATTGGTGCTACAATGCCCAACCCATGGTCTTCCTAATAACGTGCTCCTTTCAATACTTCTACCAGATTCTATACTCAGTAAACAAGGGTGTCACTGACCAACTCTCAGCCGGAGGTTTAATGCAACAGTCGTACGTAGTAGCAACCCAGCTTCTAGATGGCATGACAACCATCAGCAAAGTGTGGTATACTCGTGAGGACCAAGTCTCCCCTGTCAACTTCCAGCTATCAAAGGAGAAGATTGAAAAGGACAATGAGAGAGACCAAAACATGGCTAAGATCATGACACAACTTGATATTTTATCTAAGAATGTCATGGGTCTGGTACCTGTGGTGTCAATGTTGTGGGGGTTTGGAGCATGAATCATGAAGAGATGAAATTTGAAGCTCTGTATAGAGAGGAAGTAAATTTTCTAGCAAACCAAGGCAGTGGTTATCGTTCAAACTACTAGAGGCAAGGTGGTAACTAAGGTTAGGCTAGAGACGAAGGATGGAAAGATCGAGACCGTGAATGGAGGGATCGGAATACAAATTGGAAGAATAAGGAGAATGATAGATATGTGGATCCCCACGAGCAACAAAACCCCAAGGATTCGGAAGGTGGTAGATCCGAGGATATGCTCTCGCGTATCTTAAACAAAGTTGAAGGGTCAGAGAAAAAGCAAAAAGGCATGAAAGAAGATATGTCCACCCTTCTCAAGACTATTACCTCTCATTCAATTTCAATCAAGCCGTTGGAGACCCAAATGGGTCATATCTCTTCTCATCTTAACCCAAGACAACAATGAGGACCAACACAACAATACTCTGAGGACCATTGTTTTATATCAAGGAGATGTATCGGGCCATGATGTCCCGGCAGATAGATGGACTACATAAGAAAAGACCCTTCTTCACTTCTTTCTATGTCTTATCTTTCTTAAACCCTGGGTACTGTCATTATTTGCATTTGAGGACAAATAATTTTTTATTGTGGTGGGCTGAGGCCTACACCTTTTGTGCTGATAGTGGTGTTTTGTGACTATATTTGGGTTGTTCTATCCTAAATTGTGTTAATAATGTTTTCTATGGATGTTTGAGCTTATGGCTCCTTCTACTTTTAATTGCAAAATGATTTTAACCCTTCCAAAAAATTATTATGATTTTTCAAAAAATTTCGCCATCGCTTGTGTTGAAAGTGGTTGTAAGCAAGAATTTAAGTCTCGATTTCTATCAATACCGATGACTTAAATAGTGCATACAATTGAATGAACATGAATGTACGACTACGATGAGGACAAATGAAGTTGCATAGACAATATGTGAACTCTTTGCATCTCTTTGTGCCTAGCGATTTATCGAATTGATTCTCTTGTAATGATCGTTGCACACTAGCAAAAGTGTGTAGTCTTGTTTGACTTAAGTGTCGATGCCTTGTGTGATTAGCTTACTTTTAACCATGCATGAATAAACCCAGAATTTGGCCCATTAGTCTGATTGATTTAGAAAGGTGTGCTCTTGAAATGATCTTAGGCAAATTTAAAGAGTGTGAGCCAAATTTGACATATACCTCTTTTGTGGCCTACTCGTGAGTGTGTGAAACTATTTTGAACATCCTTTGAGCCTTATATTTCTTTGAAAGAACCTTGATGATCCCTAGACCTTACGTGACCCACTACCTATAATCCTCTTGATTTGTGAGCCAAAAGCCTAAGTTGGGCGTGTGGTGAAAAGGAAAAGGAGAGGCTAAGAAGTGCAAGAAAAAGTACCCCCTAACCCATGGTATTGCATAAGTGGAAACCCCTTCAATTCAAAAAAAAATGTGGAATAAAGTACGAAGGAAATTTTGTTTCCAAGCAATCCATGAAGGTGAATAAAAAAGTGACTTAGAAGCACTAGATAAAGAATCGATAAAGGAAAAGAAGGGAATGCCTTGAGCATACTAAGGGCAAACCTAAGGGTGAAAACATGTATTGTGTTCCTCTTTCTGACTGTGAGCATTGCATCTGATTTCTGATCTATAATTGATTAACCCCTTTGTATGAATGAGAAATCATTCTTTATGTGAGGGTATTTAGATACTTTTTGTTGAGCTTGAACTTGCACAAGTAACAAGTATTGTGAGCATGAGAATCTTTGGTAGTGGTGTGTCACAACTTGAATCTTTGAGTACACAGTTGATCTTTGCATAAGTAATTTGAGTCTTGCTGTGTATGGTCATGATTTAGTCTTGTGTAGCACTATTTGAGACACCTTGTTGAACGGCTGAACTTGAGTTTGCTTGAGGAAAAGCAAAAGTTTAAGTTGGTGGTGTTGATGAGTCCACAAATTGGACTCATTTACGACTTTATTTTGATAGAAATAGGGTCCTCAAATGCTTATTTTGTCTCAATATCTACTGAAAACTCTTAAGTTTCAGGTATTTGAAGTTTTAGTGGAAACATGGACACTTAGGCACAAAATGGAGCAAAAAGGCTGAAAAGAACGAAGAAGCTTAAGCCTGAGCATCGCCAAGCACACTTAGCGATTCGCCGAAGGGATGCACTCCACCTTTTGTTCTAGTATGCAAAGCCATGAAGAAGAAGAATCAAAAAGCCGATGAAAGGAGCAGTCGGGGTTTCGCCGAATAGATCCGCGAAGCAGTAGCATGTTGCAGGCTAGTCCAAGACGGCGACGAACTACACCAAAGGGCGAATCGCTGAGTTAATCGGCAATTCAGACTAACCTCGCCAAATGTTCTGCCAGCATTATTTTTTGAAGTGTATAAATACTGAAATTTTTATTAATTTTACAAAGTCGAACATTACTATTTTTGTTTACAATAAAATAGTACTTTTGGTTATTTTTCTCTCAAGTTTGGAGAGGGTTTTTGGAACTTGAAGCAAGAAGTTCATCTTTCCATGTTAGAAGTTGGTCATCTTCATTCTTATACCCCTTCGATTTTCCTATCATTTTAGGTGTATTTTGCAATTTCCTGATGTGTGGCTAAAACCCCCATTCTTGGGGTGTGATTTAGCAAATGTGTGTTGATATTATTGTTGGGTTTTGCTAGCTGATAGTCTAGATGTAGCTAAATGATGATTTCACCTAGTAGTTGTGGTTTAATCTAAAGGGTTTGTAGTTGCAAATACAAAGCCACCCGTGTGTTTTCAGCTTGACCGAGACGGAGGTCGCGAAACCAAGACCCCTAGAGTGATGGCCTAAGGAGTGAGTCGACATGAGGTTTAGCTAGAGAGGGTGAGCCCTAGTCCCATATCCTAACACTAAGCTTGAAAGAGTGAGTTGGGTAAGGCGTAGGCTGGTCTTCATGCGGCAAATGGGCATCCGAGAGGAATGCATTTGTAACGGGGTAAGTTTCCCGAGAGGGAACCTATTTCCATTTAAAGCTTAGCCTAGTCACTATTATCTTACAAATTTCATATCAAAAGCATGTACCCAACTATTTATCTCAACTTGTATTGCTGTCAAACCCAAAGTACTTTTCCCCATATTTGTCACCCCCTTTAATTTACTATGTTTTTATTTATGATTAGTTAGAACTAAATTTTATTTTTCTATTAAATCTTAAAACCACTCCCTTGGGACACGACCCCAACCTTTGGTTGGGTTACTAGATTATCAATGACCGTAGACACTCGTACCGTAGGTTAGTGTCGTTGGTCACGATAAGCATCAATCCACACGGGCCACTCGGATCTCCAATGGAAGATAATGGTCAAGGATTGCCTTTTTGAATTCTTTCCACGTAGCTGAAGGTGCATCTATTCCCCAAGATTTCTTCCAAGTTTCATACCACAATATAGCCACACCCTTTGATCAATATGCTGCTAGCTCAATTGCTTCTTTACCACTTACATGCATAACATCAAAAGTGTATTGGATTTGATTTGTGAAGTCTTGTGGATCATCATTAGGATCTGGCCCGGTGAATGATGGAGGGTCCAAATTAAGGAAGGCACGTATCCGCGTGCCAGCTGCTCTATCTATACCACTAGTACTTGTATTTGGACCTTCTTGCCTTTTGCCATGGCCAACAACTATACGAGTCATTAATTGGACTGCATTCCCCAAATCTTACTCGGTAGCATTAATAGGGGGTTCTTGAGGTGCAGTTTCGCTCCTTAGATCTTCTAGAGATGGAGGGGTCGGGAAATTCTATGATAGAGACTCATCTTGAGCCTCACCTTGAACGGCTTGACTAGGTGGTGGTTGGCTAGTCCCTTCTTGGGCAGCCATATCTACTCGCTTACCAGTACTTTTACTCCTTCTCGTAACTGTCATCCTTGCTATAATAAAACAATTTAGAAATTAGATATGATTCGCCTACAACACAGGTTCTATCGCACGATCTAAGAAATGAAAGAAAGGAGACAACTTGTACATGTCCCGTAGCCTCCTGTTTATAAATATGGTGCACAATACATCCATAATAAAGACTCTACACAAACACGACTTTGTAGTTTCCCTAGGATGACCTGCTCTGATACCACTTTTGTCATGCCTCAGATCCCATTAAGACGGACAGGCACCCGATGCCCTAAAGGCCCGGGAGAACCAACATGTAACCTGAGCTTACTATGCATACAACGATGACATTCTTGTGACAAGTTCACATAGGATGCAGCGATACGAACCAATATAAGTAGATCCAAAACTTATATACAAGACTTGGCCATTGAGGCCACAACTTGTTAAGACGCAACTGAACCATATACATAAGTCTACAAAGCCTCTAAAGATAGAAAATCTTAGAGAAGGTCGGGACAGACCCCGCCTTACCCTTAACTATTATGCAATACCAAAATGAATGTACCAAGGACTCAGTAAAGCTTCGAATCAACCTAGAGCTCACCAAAAGTAGCTGAGTGACGTGTGCTCCTATTGAGGAGGTCTACTAGTTGGAGTACTTGTGCCTGCAGCATGAAATATAATGTCCCCAACGAGAAATGTCAGTACGAAAAAATGTACTTAATATGTAAGGAAATAACCTATATAAAATAAGAGTTGGAATGAAACCAAGTATCAATATATGTGTGCATAAACCAGAACAGAAGACCACCTTTGTTAACTCTTGTGGGATGGTGTATGTTACATTCTTGTCTTTACCTTTATGTGTGTTATGATATTTTTAAAGCATGTGATACGAATGACCAACTGATCAGTGGTAGAAGAGGATGACCCATGCTAGGCATTTTAACCCCTGGGATGCGATCCTCATAATTACACAAATTGGGATCAGCCCATGCTAGGCTTTCACCCCTGAGCTGCCACCCTTAATTATACAGATTTCTTCTCTTAGATTCTTTAATCTTTGAGATTGTTGTTTTGGTGGTCATTATCATTTTTGATATTTGGAACTACGGACCAGTAGTAGAAGACATGAAAAAAATACTTCAAGGCAGTAACAATGATATAAAGGAGCTATGTAACACAATGCATTACGTGTGAGCTTAAATGACACAATCGACTTCAACTTACTAAGAGGAGGATTCACCAAACTTGCTTTTGCAAATACTATTTCTATACTAGCAAATAAGAGGATTATTAGACAAGTATAGTAAACATATAAGGAGAGGAGAAGTATTGTTAGCTATTTGGAGATTGTACACTGCCACTATGTTTCCTTTACTAGGAATGGAACTTAGGAAACTCACTTATTGATATTAATTGCAAGTATCAGATTTCATGCCAAAGAATATTGAATCGAATAGCTTTACATACCTTATCTTTTATCCAATACAACTATCATGATTCAGCCTCCCCTTTCAGGTTTTAATCTACAATATAAGTCATGATAAACTTAAATTAGCAGCTATCACACCGTGAGCCTCGTAAAACAGTAGCTAACTTTGACGGATAATGAGCCCATACAGCCCTTAAAATAATGTGTATCACCACACCCTCCTTCTCCACCCAATACATGCATTATATATCCTTTCCAAGATTACCCAAACTGCACCAACAACAATACACATAAAACAACCTCAAATATTCGTTATCATACGACCAATTATGGAACTCACCACCCCCCTTGAGTTCTTTATGACAACACACCCATAATTCCACACTCAATGAACTCATACATAATGAGGAAGAAAATGGAGCAATCACCTTACCTCAATTTCTGCAACTTCTCCTTATAACTTGGATTCCTCTAGAACTTCAACTTCCCTACACACTTAAACCAAAGAAGAAGGGAAAAACATCTTAATAATTAAGGAAAGTGAGCAGTAGCTTGTGGGAACTTCTAACATGTTTTCTAGTCTTCCATGGGAGAATTAAGCTAAATCTATAAGTGTTTCTCTTACCTTGGTTTGCAGATATGAGGGTTTCTTCAAGAATCCTAGAAGGAACTTGAAGGCTGCTCTTTTAATCCTGAAGAAAAAAGAGAGAGAGACCTGGAGTTAATTCTCAATATTGTGTGTTAAAAATGAGTGAGAATAGTAGTCAATATATCTTGTATTGAGCTTTCTTGACCTTTAAGAATATCCTCTAGAACCTCCCTTTTTGGTCCATTTTCAGCCACTAATTGGTCAAGTAGGTGATGCACCTACTTATGTACATCAAGCAGCTCAAAAGGTCAAACTAGGTGATGCACCTACTTGCTTTCACTTGGACTTAAATATATTGGGCCTTAGCAGATTTGGCTACTGGCCTTTAGTTTCATTTTTATTTTATTTAACTTAGTTTGGGCCTCAAGTGAGTCCATTAGCGTAGGCCCAAATCTGATCCATAAACCTTGGCCTTTTAAACTAGATTAATATAGCTCAACTAGGTGATGCACCTACTTGGTCCTTTGGACTGGTCAATAAGTCAAAGTAGGTGATGTCCACCTACTAGCTTAGTTAAGTTAAGCAACTAGCTCACTTATTTTATTCTATTTTTTAAATATTAATCCCTTTTGCTTTAACTTAGCACTTAACTTTCAACTTTAACATCAATTGCCACCTTACTGTCTCCTTTTTAAATACTCCTGTTAGAGTTAACTCGCAGTACACATACTGAAACGTGCAAGGCATCACATCACCTTCCGATCTAGTTTAGTCAAACGCTAATCGTATAAGAAACATGGTCGTTCACCTATACTATAAGGCTATGTCAAGTATCACAAGAATAGAACAAGCATATGTATAATATGGGCTGCTACATTTATAGTTGCCAAAAATATGTTGTGAAGGACCATTCGGTGCAATATGTCGGGATCACCAATACACTTGGCGATGCACCCTTTGCTCATTTCCATCGCCTTTTTGCTTTGGTCTTCAGCATCTTCAAGTTCTGTAACTTTGGGCGATCTAGCACTGCATCGCGGAACCGTGCAACGACTCATGGATTGCTCCTTTCTATTGCTGACTTGATTTTCTCTTTCAGGGCTTGGCACACTGTAACTTTAGGTGAGTTCATGGCCATTCGTCGACTCTCTCAATGGGTTAGGCAATCATCAGGCCTTCTGTTTTTTCCTTCTTTCTGCTGCCTTGTTCCTTTTTGCTCATTAGTGCCTATGCTCTGTTCCTCAGTCCAAATACCTAAAAATCAAGGATTTACATAAGTTATAGGTACAAAATATGCATTTGAGAACACTAAATCTATTAAAATAAAGCCCTAAATGAGCCCAAATCGTGGACTCATCAGTAGCTCGTGGATTCATTAGGTGAGAATGTCCTTTTAACCTTAGAATCATTAGTAAGTGAGTAAGCCTTTCACATCATGTTCATAGTGTTTCATGTGAATAATCTTCCAATCAACACAACAACATTATCATAATTATAGACCTTTCATGCATAGTCAAGTGTAGGGGTATAAGGGAGAAGGATCTTTCCCCAATACCACCAATACATAATAGTCATAGGATCATCACTACATAGATGAATCAGGAGTTCATATACAATCCTCATCAACATATATAAACCCTAATAATTGTCTTTCAAGGCTATGAATCAAGATCAACCCTAACTTCTAGAATGATCACATTAGATAGAGGAATTTGATGATTTAACAAATAAATACATGTAAACATAATCAATTGTCAAGTTTCCATGATCAATCAAGTCACACCTTAGTTCACAATTTAGGAAGAAGGGGGAAATGGGTCCAAGGGAGATTTTCATCAAAATCCAACAATAATCCATTAATTCAATCATACATCATCATAATCAATCATAATAAACCATAATTAAACAGTTGAAAACGTTTTGGAGATAGACCCATGGAATAGATTGAAACCCTAGGTTTTTGAAAGTCTTGAAACATAGTTTGAAGGGGCTCCTTGGGTGATAGCTACCCAAGGATGAAAAGCATCCATACCTTAGCTTGATTTCCACAAGAAATTGGAGAATAAAGGCTGTTTCTTGAACCCCTAGCTTGACCTTTCTCTTGCACTTCAATGGAGTCCTAGAGAGAGAATTTTTTGAGAGGGGAGGTAGTTTCTAATTTTTTGTCTTGTTAGTTATGAAGTGTTATGTAACACTCCAGAAAATGCTAGGTTTATCTAGAGTCTAAGAATGTGAGCTAATGTTGAGGTTTAAGGAGGTTAGTGAGTTAACGTCAAGATTCGAGTCGTAAAATAAGTTCCCAAACTTGATACTAAAGTCCTAGAGCCTATACGTCAGGGCAAGGCACCCAGAAAGACCTCCCAAGGGCCCTTGATGAGATCCAAGGGGCTGCTCGTAAAGCTACCAAAAGCAGCATCATTCACGAAATGAGGACAACGAGGCGTGGACTAACTCACGCCCCGTAGATGGGAGTCGTGAGTCCAGCCTTAGACTTCTCAAAGGTCCCCCAAAACACCACGTTCTAGTCCCATTCCACGGATGTGCAGTACGGTCCGTGGACCAGCTCACGCTCCGTGGAAAGGTCTCGTGAGTTGAGACCTAGTCTCCTCACTAAGACCTCAAAGAACCCCTCTCTGAACCAAACCACAGACGACCAGGATGGTCCATAGACCCATCCACGCTCTGTGGCTTGGGGTTCGTGGATCGTGCCTGGGTAAGCTGTATTGGTTCGGCCTTAGAGGGGCTGTTTTGGTAAATTAATAATTCATTTGTTTAAGGGTAGGAACAATTGTATTTAGTTGTTTTAAGTTTATAAAAGTATTTTTAAGTATTAAACAAGTCTTTTAACTCTCATAACTCACAAAACTCAAAATCAAACGCACTCCCCTTCTGCCCCTGCCCCCCCCCCCCCCAAGAACTTTCATTCTTTAAATTTCATTGAAGAACATAGAAGAAGCTCAAGAATAGGGTTCAAGCTCCAACATTTTCACTCAAATTTTATGGGAAAACATCAATCAAGGTATGGGAACCTTGATTCATGGAATACTTTCCTCCATGAAGCCCTCTCAACTCAATTTTGAAAATGGGTTTTATTGTTCAAAAATTAGGGTTTTCATTCTAGTCATGGGTTCTTCCTAAAACTTTTTTAATTATGTTGTTTGATGTATATTATGGATGATTTGACGTTTTGATGGTGATTTTATAGTAAAACTCCCCATGAACCCATGAATTACCGCATGACCCCAATTTCATGAATTTCAATAAAGGTATTGATGCAAGGTGATTTCTACTATGTATTGTTGTTATGTTAATTTGGTTATGAAACCTTGCCTTATTGATGTTGATGATAATATATCCTAAATATAAGTGTGAGACTTGGTTCATGACCTTGCAAGGGGTAAATTGTGAAGTATTGTTCATTATTGTTGATAGTTATTGATGAATTTATGAACTCATTCGAAAGGTGATAATCCTATGACTATTGTGTGAATTGAGGTGTTGTTGGAAGACTAGTTTCCCCTATCCTTACACATGTTTATGTATAAATTGTCTAGGATGATACTGATGTTGTTGTGCTGATTGAAGGGCTAGTTCTCATTAAAACACTATGAATAATCAAGTGAAAGTTACTCACCCTAAGATGATGATTCTAAGGTGAAAGGTAGCTCTCACTTAAATGAATCTATGAGCTTTTTAGTGAGTTGTATGGAATGAAGGGTAAAGTATGCCTTCACACATGTAGATATAATTCCATACTAATTAAGTATAAATGGGAAATAATGCTTTGTACCGAGTGGATATGGACAATGAGGAAAAGGCCCCTCCACTAATGCAATAGGTTGGGTCATCTATAGTAAACTCATGAGATGGAAGCTCCTCCGTTAATGCAATAGGTTGGGTTTCTAGTAGCAATCTCACTGTCTCAGAAATATGTGCCAAACATAGGACTTAGCTTGTGGATCCACTTAGAAGCTAAATATGATTAGTTCTACCTTTGTCAAGTAAGAACGCCTTCTATCGGTGTGGGGTTATTTGACACCGGATTTCATGTAGCTCACATGGTCTATATCGATTATGGCTAATATTCCCTAATAACAATAACATAATGAATATGTTAGGATACTATGACTTCTTAATGGGTTTACTTGGTAGGTGTAAGGGTATGGGACCTCACTTTTACATTGCATAAGGAGTCTTATTAGGATGTTGTGGAATGATTTCCTTATGGTATGATAATATATGAATAGATGACTTTCATTATGTTTAGTTCATGTACTTGTATAATTCCTCATTTATGACTATGGATTATGGTAAGATTGAAGATTATGGTAATGAATATGTGGCTTCAAGAAATGCTTAGTAAGGTTGGTATTATGGGATGCCAACCATACATTGCACAAGTGTTCTTAGAGGTTTCTATAGCTTCTCTTCTATGTTTGAAATGCATATTGGCTTACCAAACTTGATAAATGCATACTTCCAAGAAAAATGTCCTATTTAGCATATTTAAATGTTTTTATGCATTTTTTCATACTTAGAACATATTTGTGCTAACCTCTTCTTTTCTACATACTATGAGTATAGGTCCCGGACGCTGATTCATCACTTCCTTCTTCAAAGTCAAGCTTGGGTCGACTATTCCCTAAGTTTTGGTTAGTCCTCCAGTTCGAGGATCAAATGTTTATTTCAATCTTAGTTTTAGTCGTACTTTATTATGTTATGACTTTCATTGCTGTAATGGCTCGAGTCCGTAATTTCATACTCTTATGTTTAGATAGTTTTAATGAGACAAGTCTAGTATTTCCACAACTCTTTATATATGAAATTTTAAGTTTGACTTCTGTTTAGAAAAGTTTTAATTTTCCGCAGTATTTTTTATGACATTATTTGTATGATTATGCTAAGGTCTTGTATAGGACTCCTTCGGGGTCAACTATGCCATGTTACGTCTAGGGGGTAACCTCAGGTCATAACAAACTTGGTATCAGAGCATAAGTTTTGGGAATAATATTTAGGATTGATGTCTCATGAACCACGTCTAATAGAGTCTTGCTTATGAGTGTGAAGCACGCCACACTTATGAGTGAGAGGCTATAGGATGTTTAGAAATTTTTCCCTTTTTTCATCACTCTCTATTCGTGCTTTAAATCTTAGCCTTATGATCTCCTTTCTACTCCTTTTCTTACGATTATGGGAAATGAATACAATGAGAGGTAATGCAACAGGAAAATGTCAATAAGGGGAATCCTCCCCAAGCTCCTCTGAATCCTCAAGTGCCTGATTAAGCGGGAGCGATGACTAATGTGGAGATTAGGACGGCTCTCTAGACCCTACTCAGGCTTTTACGTATCAAGTCACTAAGGACACAAGAGTTCAACCGAATTCGAATGCTAGCACAACCTCTTCCAGGATTAGGGATTTCACTGGAATGAATCCCCCTACCTTCTATGTCTCCAAAGTAGATGAGGATCCACAAGGCTTTCTAGATGAAGTGTTGAAGGTGGTTGATGCTATGGGAATAACTAATCATGAGAAGGCGGAATTAGCCGCCTACCAGTTGGAGGAGATAGCTCAGGTTTGGTATGAACAGTTGATAGGGGAGAGGACTGTGAGAGGGTCCGATTGATTCGGAAGTATTCAAGTCGGCTTTCCTTAATAGGTTTCTTCCCACTTGAATTGAGGGAGAGGGAGATGCAGTAATTCATCAGCCTTTGCCAATGAGGTATGAGTTTGAAAGAATATGTAAGTTCATGCAATTGTCTAAGCATGCTCCAACCAATAGTGGCAGACTGAAGGGCCAAGATGAATAAATATGGTATGGGGACATATGCCTTGGTTGTAAACGAGTGTCGTTCGGCGATACTCATTCCAAGCATGAACATATCCCGCCTTCTAGTTCATGCCAAACAAATTGAGGAAGAAAAGTTCAGGCAAGCTAGTAGAGAAGTGAATAGGACAAGAGTAGATGATTGAAATTCGTCTAAAGGTAGATTTGAGGTTCAAGGCAAACCAAAGTTTAAGAAGAGGTTTTCTAATCAAGATACCACTAACACTTCTAATGTCAACAAAGAAAGGGTTCCTACTCCTAAGCCACAAGGTGCTACTGGTGGTGGTTCTTATGTCGAGAGGCCTACTTGTGCAAAATGTGGTAAGAAGCATGAAGGTAAATGTCTTGTCTGTATGGGTGTGTTCTATGGATGTGGAAAGGGTAGGCATCAACTGAAAGATGTCCCAACCCGTTCGGCCAAGGGAAGAGAGGGTAATCAAGCCCCCCAAAGTGGTTCTAATTCGGATGCTCCGAAAAATATTCGCTTTTATGCTCTCTAGTCCCGAAGTGATCAAGAGGGATCCACGGACGTTGTTACCAATATTACAAGTATTTTCCATTGATATTTATGCATTTTTAGACCCTGGTACTACTTTATCTTTTGTTACACCGTTAGTAGATATGAAATTTGATGTACTCCCCGAAACTCTAATAGAACCTTTTTCAGTGTCCACCCCAGTTGGTGACTCAGTTTTTGCTAAAAGAGTCTACAAAATTGTCCCGTTTCTTTACCTCATAGAGTCACTTGGGTTGATTTGGTAGAGTTAGATATGTTATGCTTTATTTCATCTTTGGGATGGATTGGTCGTATGCTTTCTTTGCCTCCATTGATTGTAGAACTCAGGTAGTGAAGTTTCAGATTCCTGATGAGCCCGTTTTTGAATGGAAATGGGGAAATTCAATGCCTAGAGGTCAATTCATTTCATATCTAAAGGCTTGTAAAATGATTTGTAAAGGTTATATCTACCATATTATAAGGGTTAAGGATGTTGAGTCTGAGACTCCTCCTTTAGAGTCAGTCCCCATAATGAGGGAGTTTCTTGAGGTTTTTCCTGATGACTTGCCCAGTATTCCTCCAGAATAGGAAATAGACTTCGGCATTGATCTTATACCAGATACAAAACCCATATTTATTCCTCCTTATCAAATGGCCCCGGCTGAGATGAAAGAGTTAAAAGCTCAACTCAAGGATTTGCTAGATAAGGGTTTTATTCAACCAATTATATCTCTATAGGGTGCACCGGTCTTATTTGTGAAAAAGAAGGATAGGTCCATTAGGTTGTGCATTGATTATCACTAGCTGAACAAGGTCACTAGAAAGAATAAATACCTGCTCCCTAGAATTGATATTTATTTTACCAACTCTAAGGGATGAGATATTTTTCGAAGATTGACTTACGTTTGGGCTATCACCACCTAAGGGTGAGAGATGTTGATATTCCTAAAATAGCCTTCCGAACTAGGTATGCTCACTTTGAATTCTTAGTGATGTCGTTTGGTCTAACGAATGCTCCGACAACTTTTATGGATCTTATGAATGGGGTGTTCAGACAATATCTTGATTCATTTGTGATCATTTTTATTGACGATATTTTGATCTATTTTATGAGTTAGAGTGATCACATGTAGCATTTGAAGATAGTTTTGCAAGTCCTTAAAGACCAACAATTGTATGCTAAGTTTAACAAGTGCGAGTTTTGGCTAATGTCTGTGCTTTCCTCGACCATATAGTGTCACGCCTGGGTATAGAGGTTGATCCTAAGAAGACTGATGCGGTTAAGAAATAGGCCTAGAACTCTAAGTCTCACTGGTATTCGAAGTGTTTTGTGCTTGTGATGCGTATCGTGACCAATGACACTAACCTACGGCATGATTGTCTACGATCGTCGATAGTATAGTAACCCAGCTAAAGGTTGGGGTCATGTCCCAAGGGAATGGTTTTGAGAATTGATAGAAAAGTAAAATTAAGCTCTAACTAGTCATAGCTAAGGACATTAATGATTAAAAACATAGTAAATTAAAGGGGGCGACACAAAAGTGTCAATTATCGATTTGAGGGTTTTGTCACCAGTGTTAAAAATAGCAAAAATTAACAAGAAAATCAAGTATGGGGAAATGTTCTTGGGTGTGACTGCAATACAAGTTGAGATAAATCGTTGGGTGCATGCTTTCGAAAGAAAATTTGCAAGATAATAGTGACTAGGCTAAGCTTTAGATGGAAATAAGTTCCCTCTCGGGAAACTTACCCCGTTTCAAATGGGTTCCTCTCGGATACCCATTTGCCGTATGAAGACCAACCTACGCCTTACCCCACTTACTCTCTTGAGCTGAGTGTTAGGTTATGGGACTAGGGCTCACCCTCTCGGGCTGAACCTCATGTCGACCCACTCCTTATGCCATCAGTCTAGTGGTCTTGGTTTCGCAACCTCCCTCTCGGGCAAGCCGAAAACACATGGGTGGTTTTTTATTTGCAACTACAAACCCATTAAATTAAACCACAACCAGTAGGTGAAATCACCATTAAAATACATCTATCCTATCAACAAGCAAGACCCAACAACAATATCAACACATATTTGGTAAATCACACCCGAAGAATGGGTGTTTTTAGCCACATATCAAGAAATAACAAGATAAACCTAAAATGATACTAAAATAAAATGGGTATAAGAAATTAAACCTTCATTTAAGCAAAGGAAGAAGAATGGAGAAGACCCACTTCCAACCTGGGAAGATGAAATCCTTCTCTCTTGTCTAGTCTCCCACAAAACCCTCTCCAAACTTGAGAGAAAATATCTAAAAACGTACTATTCTATTTTGAAAATGATAATAATGGTTTCGAACATCTAAAATTAATAAAGAGTTTAGTATTTATAGCCATCAGAAATTAGTGCAGGCGGATAGTTCGACGAGGTTATTCACGTTCGCCGAATGGCACGGCAACTCGCACTTCTTCTGTCTCATCGCCGTTGATTTCTCGCCTATAACATCTTCACGTTCTAGACCATTGGGTTGTATAGTACTGCTTTGCGGAACTATTTGGCGAAGCGTCAACTGCTCAATTCATCGCCTTTTTGATCCTCTTCCTTCAGGGCATCGCATACTGGAACGAAGGGCGGAGTCTGTCCTTTTGGCGAATTGCCAAATGTTCTTGGCGATGCTCATGCTTCAGCTTCTTCATTCTTTTCAGCCATTTTGTTCCTTTTTGTGCTTAAGTGTCCATGCTTCCACTAAAACTTCAAACACCTATAACTTAAGAGTTGAGACAAAGTAAATATTCGAGGACACTATTTCTATAAACAATAAAGCCCTAAATGAGACCAATTTGTGGACTCATTAAAACCCCTAAATTAAACATTTGCTTGTCCTCAAGCAAACTCAAGTTCAGTCATTCAAAAAGGGTGTCTTAAACAGTACTACACAAGACTCAATCATGAGTGCACACAACAAGACTCAATTTACTTATACAAGGATCAATTGTGTACTCAAAGATTCAAGTTGTGACACACCATTATCAAAGATTCTCATGCTCTCAATACTTGCTACTTGTGCAAGTTCAAGCTCAACAAAAAGTATGTAAATGCCCTCACATGAAAAATGATTCCATATTCACACACAGAGGTTAATCAATTCAAGATCAGTAATCTGATGGAACGCTCACACTAAAAAAGAGGAATACAATGAATGTTTTCACCCATAGGTTTGCGCTTATTTTCCCATTGACTTTCGATTAGGCTTACGCAAGATCAAATAGGTCTTTCTAAGCCTTGTAATGTGGCTGAGTGTAAAAGTATGGTCATTTAGGCTCAGTGATTTTTTCCTCGTGAGTTGTGGCATTCTCAAGGCATTCCCTTCTTTTCCTTTATCAATTCTTTTTCTAGTGCTTCTAAGTCACCCTTTCGGGATGTCAATAAAGATATAGAAGTGATGCCCACAGCCTCTACTGATATCCATAGGATCAAAGCCGAGTATCTTAATGATAAGGCAGAAAACAAAAAGGCAGTATCGATGAAGCTAGTAAATAGGGAATTATCATCCTTTCGATGAAGGCAGTACGAAAGGAATCAAGTTTCAAGCAATCCATGGAGGAGAATAAAACAAGAAAGGGTGACTTAGAAGCACTAGAAAAAGAATTGATAAAGGAAAACAAGGGAATGCCTTGAGAATGCCACAACTCATGAGGAAAAAGTCACTAAGCCTAGATGACCATACCGTTGCACTCAGCCCTATTACAAGCCTTAGAAAGATGTTTTTGATCTTGAGTAAGCTGGATCGAAAGTCAATTAGAAAATAAGGGCAACCTATGGGTGAAAACATGCATTGTGTTCCTCTTTTTCAGTGTGAGCATTGTATCTGATTCCTAATCTTAAATTGACTCATATATTTGTGTGAATATGGAATCATTCTTTGCGCGAGGGAATTTAGACATTTTTGTTGAGCTTTAACTTGCACAAGTAGCAAGTATTACGAGCATGAGAATCTTTGGTGATGGTGTGTCACAATTTGAATCTTCGAGTACACAATTGATCCTTGCATAAGTAAATTGAGTCTTGTTGTGTGCATTCATGATTTAGTCTTGTGTAGCATTGTTTGAGGCAACCTTTTTGAACGACTGAACTTGAGTTTGTTTGAGGACAAGCAAAAGTTTAAGTTGGGGTGTTGATGAGTCCACAAATTGGACTCATTTAGGGCTTTATTTTAATGGAAATAGTGTCCTTGAATGCTTGTTTTATCTCAATGCCTGATTAAAATGCTGAAGTTTCAGGTATTTGAAGTTTTAGTGGAAGCATGGATACTTAGCCGCAAAACAGAGCAAATAGGGCTGAAAAGAACAAGAAATGGAATCCTGCAGATCGCCGAGTTTAACTTGGCGAGTCGCCGAAACGACATGAACCGCCCTTCGTTCCAGTACGCTAAGCCTTGAAGGATGTGGATCAAAAGGCGAGGAAAGGAGTTGTCGACGAGTCGCCGATCAGTTCCGCAAATCAATACTATACCTCCCAATGATCCAGAATGCAAAGATGCTAAAGGCAAGACACTGAAGGCGATGAGCTGACCAAAAGCCGGATCAGCGAGTTCATCGGCAATCTCGACTAACATCGCCGAACAATCCTCCGTAGCACAATCTGTGAAAACTATAAATACTATTTAGAATTGTAGTCTTAAAGGATAATTTTGGAGTGGAACAATTATTATTATTATTTTCACTTCAAAACATACTTTAGCTGATATTTTTCTCTCGAGTTTGGAGAGGGTTTCGTGGAAACTTGAAGAAAGGAATTCTACTTCCCCAAGTTGGAAGTGGGTCTTCTCTATTCATTTTCCTTTCCTTAATTCAAGGTTTAATTTCTTATACCCTGTTGATTTCATTATCATGTTAGGTATAATTTCTTATTTCTTCATGTGTGCTAAAACCCCCCATTATTGGGGTGTGATTTAGCAAACATGGGTTGATATTCTTGTTGGGTCTTGCTTGCTGATAGGTTAGATGTATTTTAATGGTGATTTCACCTAGTGGTTGTGGTTTAAACTAAAGGGTTTGTAGTTGCAAATACAAAGTCACCCATTTGTTTTCGGATTGCCCAAGAGGGAGGTCGTGAAACCAAAACCACTAGACTGATGGACTAAGGAGTGGGTCGACTTGAGGTTCATTCCGAGAGGGTGAGCCCTAGTCCCATATCCTAACACTCAGCTCGAGAGAGTGAGTGGGGTAATGTGTAGGCTGGTCTTCATGCAGCAAATGGGTGTCCGAGAGAAACACATTTGAAACGGAGTAAGTTGCTCGAAAGGGAACTTATTTCCATTTAAAGCTTTGCCTAGTCACTATTATTTTGCAAATGTGCTATCGAAAGCATGTACCCAACAATTTATCTCAACCTGTATTGCAGTCACATCCCAAGAACCTTTCCCCATACTTGATTTTCTTGTTTATTTTGTTGTTTTAATACTTGTTACAAAATTCCCTCTGATATTTGACACTTTTGTGTCTCCTCTTTAATTTACAATATCTTTTATCGCAAATGTCTTTAATGTCACGACCCGAGAGAACCCCTTAGTCGTAACATGGCGTACTCGACCCCGAAGGGGTCTTATACAAACCACATAGTCATTCATTGCATTCAATAATGATAATAGTGCGGAATGAAAAACTTATTTACATCCACACATTCAAACTTCATTAAAACAAACTTAAAACACACAGCGGAAGTCTAAGTCTGACATGACCATCTTAGACACAATGACAAAACATAAGTAGGGACACAATCCTTTACAATCGTAACAATAACTAAAAGTGTCTATTACATGAACAAAAGAACTTCAAAGTCTTGTCCTCGAATCCATGAGGACGTACCAAGTCTTGGAGGAAAGCAATCCAACACTTCAAACTAACTAGGAGGGATCACTTGCCGGAACCTACACTTGTAGTAGAAAAAATATGAAGAATTTGGGTTAGTACACAAAATGTACTAAGTATGATGACTATGCAAAACATGCTTTAAAAGGGACATTTTGGCTAGAAACAATGCATTTTGCCACTTTTAGAAATATCATGAACAGTTGCATAGAAGACATACAAGACAAGCATAAACATCAAGTAAGCCATAATATCACCTTTAAACAATATCAACATGAAAACCTTTACCTTGGACCTTCACCTCAAGCAATCCTTATGCTATACCTCGTGCAATGTAAGGATGGTGTCCCATACCACCATCCATACTAATGCACCACATTTAGGTCACTTAAAGTAACTTATCATTCCTTTCTTTCACCTTTGCACAATATTCATACATAAGAGGTATATCATTAATTAAGACATGACAAGGGAAAATAACTCATAATATAACCCAAGTATAACATGCATTTCATATTAAGCATTTGAGAGCCAACATTCTT
>JAJONQ010003230.1:0-17616 GCA_036250385.1 Solanum microdontum | reverse complement strand
GAGTTGCTTTCCTTGATATGACTTATTAAAGGTGAATGCTTCCTCGTCTATGAGTATTAACTAATGATGAGATCAAACAATGGTGAGTATGGTCATGGTGACCTAAAAGTGGTACTTAGTATGGATGGGATTATGGGATCTTATCCATCTATTGCTCAAGTATGACTTAGGGTTACTTATGAGACGCTTCTATTATGCTATGATGATCTATATGTTGAATATGCTTATGACTTATGCTTTTACACTAAAGTTCACGATGATTCTCAAACTTGGTAAAGTGCATGCTTTTCAACTAAAATGTCCTTTTAAACATGTTTTCATGATTTTATGCATGGTGATGGGTAATTAAATGAGATGAATTTAGATAAGTTTTGAATGTGAACTTTGCAATTAATTATCTATGTTTCATATGTGTAGGTGTGCAAATTCAAGTGTTGAACATGATAAGTGAGAAAGGCCAACAAGAATGCTAAAGAAAGGAAAAAAAAACAAAACACGCATCGTCTAAGCTATCCGCCTGCGCGGTGGTCGCACGCTCAAGTGTCTAGCGTCGCGCCCATCGGACACATTAGAGCAGCTACTACCTCTCCGCACGCTTGGGTTTCCAGTGGCGCGCCTGCGCGGCGAGGGGCGTGAAATCATTGAAGGAAGGGTGTTTTTGGAATTTCGAAGGAAACCCTATGCTATATGATATTCGAGCTTTCCCCAAGCAAGGAATGGAGAAAAAGAGCAAAAGGAAAAGCTAGGTTACGAAGGAGAGGAGGTGGAACACGTGGTACACTACTCGAATCCAAACTGGAAGTTGGGATTCATAGTTGATTACTATGTTTTCTTTTTCATCTTTGTTCTTAATAAACCTATTCTCATCCATAGAGTAGATTCTTTAAGGGTATTTAACAAACATGTTGTATTGATGAATTTGTTGGGATTTTGATTTTGATTTTTATGCTTGAACTTGTTATGGGAATTTGAATTGAATTGCAATCTCGTTCGTTATTATATTTAATCGAAAGAGGAATATGTTGGTGAATATTGTTGGATAGTTTTGTTGGATTGAATCAATATATTTTCTATAAAGTAATCGAAGGAGCTTGTTGATAGAATCACAAGATTATAATTGGTTTATTCTTTAACTTGAGATTTACTCGGAAGAAAAATCTAAGGCATAAGGATACTCTAATAAGCTATCGAATTCGAGAGAATATATATAACTTTAGATGTGATAAATGAATGTGGTCAAATCCCAACTATCATTATGCACTTGCTTTGTCTTGTACCCTATCATTTATTATTCATATTAAACTTCATAGTTACTAATTGTTTTTAATTATAATTTAGTCTATAAAAGTAGTTCATAATCACAACCAACTACTTTCTTTTGATCACCTGAATAATAGTTAGCAAGATTTAATTGAATTATTATTTGTACCATTCCCAGTGGAGACGATCTTTATAATATACTATCTTTGATTAGTGAAGCACTAACCTTATAGTGTGTTTGTGCTCATCAAAGTTTGGCGTCGCGGCCAGGGATTGGCAACAAGTAGTTTTCAATAGAGTTTTTGTGTATTAATTCAGGTTTTGTTTTATTTTTATTTTTTTAAAGTTAACACCTCAAGTTCCCAGTATTGCAGTGAACATTAATTAACCACAACTTTGGTGTATGACACGATCTTCCTCAACAGAAGTTATCGAATACAATCCAGAGTTGGAAAAAACTTTACGCTTGCTTAAGAAGGAACTTGCCGAAAGGCTTTCAGGGTAGTCTCAGAGGCATAATACAATGGGTGATATAAATGCCGGTAATAGGGGTTTGAATGACCCACTCAATCTTGATAACCTAAACTGCGCACATGGGATTGAAGATGATGTTGAACATCCTGGGGTTGTTAATCAAAGAATTCACCGCCTTTCTGTTGACGTGGAAGACCAAATGGATCAAAAAAATGGAAGGGCGGGGAGATTGCTAGGAGACTATGCTAAGCCAAATTACAATAGGATGCAGTCCAGTGTAAGATGTTCTCCTGTTGCAGCAAATAACATTGAGATCAAGCACAGTGTTCTCCAAGCAATACAAAATAATTGTGTTTTCAGAGGGAAGCTGAATGAGGATCCAACCAGTCATCTGATGGATTTTGATGAAATAATGAACACTTTTCACTACAATGGAGCATCAGACGATGCTATATACTTAAGGGAATTCCCTTTCTCTTTGAAGGATGATGCTAAGATCTGGCTACGTAGTTTACCTTCTGGATCAATCCACACCTGGGATGCAATGACGATAAAGTTTCTTGATAAGTATTTCTTACCAGCAAAAACAACTAGAATGAGAAAGGAGATCAACAATTTCAGTCAACTAGAATCAGAAATAGTGTTTGAAGCATTGGAAAGATTCAAGGAATTGTTGAGGAAGTGTCCACATAATGGAATAGAGCCATGGCTGCAGTTGACAAATTTCTGAGAAGGATTATCACCTGCGTCACGGAGAATATTAAATAATGCAGTGGGAGGACCGAACATTAAAAAGACACCAGAAGAAGCTATTAAAATCCTAAATGAACTTGCAGAGGATGCTAATCAGTGGGTTGTAGAGAATTCTAAAAGGAAGAAGACTCTAGGGGTGCACCAAGTTGATATTTATACTACCTTGCGGGCACAGATTGCATCGATTGCAAAGGATGTGAAACAATTGACTCTAGCCCAAGCTCAATTGACGCAATCAATAATTTGTGATTTTTTGTGTAGGAAGTCTTCCTACTCATGAATGTCAACAAGGGTCATTTACATAAGAAGAGGTTAATATTGTTGGAAACTTAAACAAAGGGAACTATCAAGAAGCAAACAATTTTAATGCAATGGGGCAAAGGCAGCCTGGATTCTCATGGAGCTCACCAAATGGTAGTTTGAATGTGTGGCAACAGAACAATGTGAGAGGACAAGGACAAACACTTCAGGGGTACCAGAATCACCAGTGACAACAATATCAACCTCATGAGGGACAACATAGGAACCAATCGAGTTTGGAAGAGATGTTTAAAATTTTCATCACTAAGGTTGATGATCGGTTTGAAATTCAAGGTGCTTCTATTCAAAATTTAGAAAAGCAAGTTGGATAGATTGCTAATCAAATATCTGAAAGACCACTTGGAAATCTTCCAACTGACACATTAAGGAACCCTAAGGAGCTCAAAGTTGTGACTTTGCGAAGTGGAAAAAAGTTAAAAGATAATTGTAAAAGCAAAGCTTGTGAAGTTACAAAGAGCCAAGATGAGAAACAAGGAAGTAAAAAAGTAGTAGGGAAGTCCAACAAAATTCAGAAAGGAAAGGAGAAGTCAAAACTAGAAATTGTTTCTAAATACATGCCTGCATTGCCTTTACCTAAAAAAATGAAATGAGAGAAGCTTGACAAGTATTTTGGAAGTTCTTAGAGATGCTGAAGCAACTACATGTGAATATTCCTTTCACTGAGGCAATCACTCAGATGCCTGGATATGCTAAATTTTTGAAGGAAGTTTTATCCAGCAAGAAAATTGGAGAAAACATCAGTAGTCAAGTTGAATGCTCATTGTAGTACCATCCTGCAAAATAAATTACCTCAGAAATGTGGTGATCTAGGTAGTTTCACTATTCCATGTGCGTTAGGGGCTGCTAGATTTGAGAAATCCTTTTGTGACTCAGGAGCTTCTATAAACCTCTTACCTTTGCCCATATTCAAAAAGTTGGAAGGAGAGCTCGGAATCATAAAATCTATCCCAATATCCTTACAGTTGGCTGACCAATCCACCATTATTCCTGAAGGGATAGTTGAAGATGTTCTAGTTAGGGTGGACAAGTTTGTGTTTCCAGTAGATTTTATCTTGGTGGACATGGAAGAAAATAAGGAGGTTCCATTAATTCTTGGCCGACCCTTCCTAGCTACTGGTAGAGCAATACTTGATGTGTATGAAGGGAAACTGATGCTTAAAGTTGGAGAGGAAAAGGTAGCATTCAATATGAAGAAGGTGGATGAGCTCACATTTAAGACAACCAAGTCGGATAAAAAGATCATAGCATGGTTGCGTGCGCTTGATCAAGCCCGCACAAGGGAGCCAGACACTATTTCTGACACCAACTAAAGAGAGTGAGGGAAGTTTCCTTTACTTTTGCATTTTCTTTATGTCATGGGGATATGTCATAGCTTAAGTGTGGGGGTGAAGGGGTTGTAAATAACGGATAAAAATATTTTTTTTCTTTCTAGGGTAGCATCTTTGTTGTGCTTCTATGGGTTTCTTGTCTGATTCTTTTAGAATAGTCGTATTTATTTTGAATCAGACATTTTTTTAGGATAAGAGTCGTAGCATAATTGTTGAACAAGTGCTAGAGGTATAAATTGATTGATTCATATCTAGAGGTTGATTTGCTTGCTTAATTAAAATTTGCTTACTTGTTGGCATGTGAAGTTGAGGCATTATCAATCCTTGAATATTGTGTGGTGAGAAGATCTTGATATATACTCATGTTTGAAAGAATCTAGAACTTGGCATGGTAGTTTTTTGAGGCGAAATTCTAGGACTATTTGAGGAAGAATGTGATTATAGGCTTTCTTTGATTAACCAACTTCTAGCCTAAATTCACTGACCATTGATGATAAGTATCCCTAGTCAACCAATTTGAGCCTTATAATAATCAATTTTATTTGATTAGCCGATACATCCCTTTAGTCTAATCCCCATATCTGTCACTCTCTTAATTGGAATTATAAGAGGAAGTGTAGAGAATTGAATTATGAAAAAAGAAAAAAGCAATTGAATCTAGCAATGTGTGAAAAGTAATGAAAGTTGTTGGATGTGTTTTCAAAAGAACATGAAAGGTGCCCAAAGAAAAAGGAAGAAAAAAAAAGAGTGAAAAAGAGAAGGGGGATATGACTTTTTATTTTCATATTCTACAAACACCCTTATCATAAATTACACTTGTGCAAGCCCTACATGATTTTTACTCGAGAAGGACTTCATTAGTGGAGAATTACTCAATTGCAAAGCCTATGGTATTCTGGAAAAAACATGATGTATTTCTTTGTGAGAGTGAGTGAAATGAGAGATTGTGTCTCTGATGCATGAACAAAAGTTTGTTAATGATAAAATTGCATCTTCTTTGTTGTGAGAAAATTCATGGATTGATTTTCGCTTAAATGTCATTGTCGATGAGTAGTCATTTAACGATGAATGTTGCATGCACATATACGGATGGTTGAAGTCAATTGCTATTTCTAGTAACTTGTGCATCAAAATCTTGAGGGGGTCTAGTTGTTCTAATTTGCTCGGGATGAGCAAAATTTCAAGTGTGGGGGTATTTGATGTGTAATTAAATGAGATGAATTTACACAAGTTTTGAATTTGAACTTTGCAATTAATTGTCTATGTTTCATATGTGTAGGTGTGCAAATTCAAGTATTGAACATGATTAGGGAGAAAGGCCAACAAGAATGCTAAAGAAAGAAAAAAAGAACAAAAACGTGCATCTTCTAAGCTATCCGCCCGCGCGGTGGTCGCGTGCTCAAGTGTCCACTGAATTCCATGTTTAGCTCACATGGTCTGTGTGAGCTAAGGCTTACCCCCACAATGAATGATTATGAACTATGGCTTCTCAAGAAGCTCTACTTAGTGTGGGTGGGAGTATTGGATCTCATTCATGCATTGCACAAGTAGGCTTTGAGAGTAGTTATGGTGAGTTCCTTTTATGTTATGATGGTTGATGAAATAAACTAGATTAATGTGGATTGTTGCTATGAGTTGCTTTCCTTGATATGACTTATTAAAGGTGAATGCTTCCTCGTCTATGAGTATTAACTAATGATGAGATCAAACAATGGTGAGTATGGTCATGGTGACCTAAAAGTGGTACTTAGTATGGATGGGATTATGGGATCTTATCCATGTATTGCTCAAGTATGACTTAGGGTTACTTATGAGACGGTTCTATTATGCTATGATGATCTATATGTTGAATATGCTTATGACTTATGCTTTTACACTAAAGTTCATGATGATTTTCTAACTTGGTAAAATGCATGCTTTTCAACTAAAATGTCCTCTTTAGCATGTTTTCATGATTTTATGCATGACTATCATACTTGGTGCATTTTTTTACTAACCCATATTTTCCTACACTTTCCCTAAGTGTAGGGTCTGGACTTTGAGGTGATCTTCATTTCGTTCAAGCTTGGATCGACTATTATCCTAGCTTGTGGTGATTCCTCATGATTCGAGGACGGATGAGTCATTTGTAGTTCCCTTCTAGCATTTCATTTTCGGACTATGTTGTAAGGGCTATGTCCCTATTTTGATTCAAGGATTGTAATAAATGGCTAATTGAGACAAGTCTAGACTTCCGCTTGATTTTATAAAAGACTTTGATTGTACGGATAAAGTTTTAAAATTTCCCCATCATTTCTTTTATCATATGTTATGATATGCTAAGGGTCTTGTATGAGACCTTTCGAGGCTGATTACGCTTGTTACATCTAGGGGGTACCCCTGGATCGTGACACACTTTTAGCTCCCGCGATGCATAAGATATAACATTCTTGTCCTGCATCACACAGTACCCAAACTCGAATTTGAAGCAGCACAATAAATAATGAAATCCTTTCCTTCCACCGAAAGTGCCAAGATAGATGTTGAGGTCAGAAGGGTCTTAAGCTTATGGAAGCTCTCCTCACACTAGTCGGTCCACTCAAAAGGCACCTCCATTTTGGTCAGCATTGTCAAATGCATGGCAATAGAAGCAAAGTTTTTCATAAACCGATATTAGTAGCTAGAGAGCCCTACAAAACTCCTAACTTCAATAACAGAGCTAGGCCGGACCCAATTCTTAATCGCTTCAATCTTTTAGGGATCTAGCATTACCCCTTCCCTTGAAACTACATGCCCCAAAAAGGTAATTGAAGTCAACCAGAACTCACACTTGGAAAATTTTGCATATAACTTTTGTCTCTGGAGGACACCCAAAACTATATGAAGATGGTTGGCATGCTCTTCCTCCCTTTTCGAATAAACCAATATGTCATCAATAAAGACAATAACAAAAGAATTTAGGAATGGTATAGACACACCATTAATCAAACACATGAAGGCTACAGGCGCATTGGTCAATCCAAATGACATCACTAAAAACTCGTAGTACCCATAGCGGGTCCTGAATGCCATTTTGGGTACATCCTCAGGCCTAATCTTTAACTGATGGTAACCTGACCTTAGATCAATCTTAGAGAAAACTGACGCACCTTGCAACTGGTCAAAAAGATCATCAATCCGAGGAAATGATTACTTATTTCGAATGGTGACCCAATTCAACTGCCGGTAGTCTATGCACATCCTCATACTACCATCATTTTTCTTAACAAACAAGACAGGAGCACCCCACGGGGAAGCATGGATGAAATCTTTATCAAGAAGCTCCTAGATTTGATCCTTAAGCTCTCTCAATTCTACCGGAGCCATGCGATAAGGAGGGATGGAAATCGGGCGAGTATCTAGCTCCAAGTCAATACATATATTGATATCTCTATCTGGAGGCATACAATGCAAATTGGTAGTAAACACTTCCTTAAATTCAGACACCACATGAATAGAATCAATAGAGGGAAACTCAACATCAACATCCCGAATATGAGCCAAATATGTCAAACACCCCTGCCCCACCAGTTTCCTAGCCCGAATGAAAGATATGACCTTAGCTAGCTTAGGCTTGTACACTCCTTCCCGCTCAAACTTTTCCCTACCTGGGATCTCTAAAGTTAGATACTTAGTATTACAAATAAGAACAACATAATATGAGGCAACCAAGTCATGCCTAAGATTATATCAAAGTCCTTCATATCTAGATGAGCCAAATCAGTCCAAGTCTGAAAACCATAAACAAAACAGGACAAGCACGATATACATGGGTGACTATGACAGACTCTCTAACTGGGTAGAAACATGGATAAGGAGTATCAAGTACATACCAAACTGCATCAAATCCCAAGGCAAACTGAACTAACACATATGAGTAAGTAGAACCCGGATCAAACAAAATAGTAGCCATTCGGTCACAGAAAAGAATAGTACTTTTGATCACTACGTCAGAAGACTCTACCTCGCTCTTGCCCGGAAAGGCATAATACTGAGCCCTGTCATTTGGATGAACAACCTCCTTGCCTGGCTGCATTGGTCCTCTACCTGCATTACCCTTTCCCCGGCCTCCACGGCCTCGCTGATTCCCTCCTTGACCACCTTATGGACGTCCTCTGCCATTATTATCGTTGCCCGCGGGTACCACTGCTCTAGTCTGCTACTGCGCAGGGTCAAACATGTGTGGGTGGGGAAAATCTCTCCTCATATGCCTAGGTTCTCCACAATTATAACAAGTGCGGGTGGGGAAAATCTCTTCTCATATGCCTAGGTTCTCTATAATTATAACAAGTGCGGTCAAGAGATGACATGCTGCCTGCCAAAGGTGCAGCTCCCTAGCTATCCTGAATAAAATTATGATGTGGAGTTCCCGAGTAACTACCTATAGATATGGGCAAGACTAACTGAATTGGCTGGGCTACAAGTGTCGGCCTACTTGAACCTTTGGAGTAAGAACCATGGAAGTTACCAGTGCTCTTGGGCTTCTTAGCAAAAGCCTTGGCCTGCCCATCACGTCTAACTCCTTCCACTCTTCACAAAATCTATCACCTCATTAAAAATTTTCCCTGCAAAGGTCATGTGAACAGAAAATACATGTAGTTCGGGGTTCAGTTCCTTGACGAATAGACAAATCCTCTCCTCCTCAGTAGTCACCAATTGTGTATCATAGCTAGGCAAATCGTGGAACTTAGCCTCATAAGCAGCTACATACATACCACCCTGCTCCAAAGCCATGAACTCATCCTTCTTGCGATCCCTCAAAGTCCGGGGAACATAATTTTCCAGAAGCAGAACATAGAACTGTGTCTAAGTGAATGAGGGAAAAACTGACGATCTGCATTCCATATAGTCCCTCTACCACTGCTTAACCTTACCTTGAAGCTGGAAGGTCACGAACTCTACTCCATGCTGATGTACAATACCCAAGTTATGAAGCCGTTGATAACAATCCAAAATGAACTCATAGGCTTCCTCACTCTCAGCCATGGAACATAGGTGGCTTCAACTTCAGAAACTTAGTGAATATCTCATGCTCATTACCATTCATCACGGGGCCCAACAAGGGACATAAGAAGGCATCAAAGGCTAATGTTCCATCTACCCTTGGAGTAGTAGAAATAACGGGGTGGTTGATCGGAGGTTGAGTAGCTTGCACTGTTGGAAGGATTCTAGGACCGACCAACCCCTTCAGAAAAGAGATGATAAGCTGAGCTAACATTGGGTCTAAGGGAGGAATACTTGCAGTCTCAGCCTGTACCTCCTCATCTGGTCCAACATCCCTTCTCACTTTTGATTTCCACATTCTCTTGTACCCATTCTTGAGGTGCATGAGGGTCCTCTTCCCTTAAATCATTCTCATCTAAAGCTCCACTCCTGGCGGGTGCTACCCTTCCTTGACCTCTACCCCTTCCTCTTCCTCGACCACGGCCTCTTGTTGTGGGCTCCTCTGCTAGCTCATTGACGAGAGCTACTGGTATGACACCATTGAATCTAGTGTTAACCATCTGCAGACAGAAGAGTGAAGGAGATTAGATACCAATTTGGATCACCATATACCAAATGGAATGAAGTTATATAAGAAAGTCCTATAGCCACTCGAAGAGAAGTACATACGTCTCCGTACTGTTCCACAAGACTCTACTAGAATCATTTTGGTACACTGAGATCAACTAACCTAGGGCTCTGTTACCAACTTTGTCACGACCTAGACCATCGTGATTGACACCCACACTAACCCTGCGGTGGGAGAACCATTACTACCGCCCAACTAAGCAACTTAATGATAAACTAAATATTTAAAGATATAGAAGCAGGTTTAAATGATAAAATAACATGGAGTTCCCATAAACTCGAAAGCTCAAATAAATAACTAACATAACTATTGCGGAAGTCAACCCCTAGAACCTGAAAGTTAATGTACCCAAACTCTACTAACGACAAGTATAATAAAGGGGGTGCAACCCCAACCAAACATAAAAATATCTAAAGCACTAGTCTAAGTCCGGAGAAAATGGACTAAACAAAAGAGAACTCATGGCAGCCTGGAAGAACTGGCTCACCCTTGAATCCGGTCTCAATCAGTTATCTCCTAGATGAGGTCGATCATTAACCACTTGAAGATGCCCTGTACTCAACAAAGAATGAGCACTGCAATATCAGTACACAACCACAATGTATTGGTAGGATCACGGGCTTCTCCAATAAGTGAAACATAGGCAAGCAATCACAACAAAGTATACACACATATACAAAACACACAGATCAATTATCCTTTCAAGAGCAACATACAATTCCCAATATCAATGACAATTAGACATGCATGTATAATCACAGTGGTTCTCTCATGGAACCCATACCAAACTGTTAGTGTGTCGAAACGTGACACCCGAGCCAATATACATATGTTGAAATGTGACACTTAATCTGATATATGTGTCAAAACGCGACACCCGATTCAGTTAGCATAACTACAATCACAAGTCACACCATAATGAACAGTGCTCATAGTCATACAATCAAGTAATGGGTTCATGTTATGTAATTATTCATATATATATATACTCATTTGCATTAGATTCGGTTTAAATTCCTTATTATCATACACGCATGCATACAACGAAGCAATTAACCGGCATATATCACACAAACAGGAAATCAAACCATCACTTACCTCAAAACCAAGCTTGAATCCTCCTAAGACACTTGACTCTTCCCCTTTCGGATTCTTTTTGCTTGTTCTAGGTCTACAAACGAGCAATTTAATGCAAGAATCAATAATAAAGGTCTAATTTATCCAGATCATGACCAACCCAATAACCAAGACCAAACCCATGATCCTAATGTGTAGCTAGGGCTTTTTCCACTATTAACATCAGGCCAAAACCCTCCCCCAATAATAATTACCCAAGAATCTAAGTTCTACGGATCAAAAAATGGATTATGGAACTAAAATCTTTACCGTTAGCACAAAAAATAATCAAAAACTGTCAAAAAATCATCCTGAGTTGTCTCCTAACTCTTAAGAATGAAGTTTGTAGAAAAATAATGAAATTGGGGTTTTCCCCAACTTAGTTGCGACTGGCCTGCTACGGTGGACCCCAACCAGCCACAGCGGCCCCGCCCTAGAGGCTTGCACGGAGTCATAAGCTCGTAATTTGAGTTCCAAGCCTCCATTTCACAATACACTTTCAAACCAGGATGTTTTAAAACTACCCTTTCACGCCAAAATTAGTTTTAGGAGTTCTATTCACCTGAATTCAATTTCGTAAAGCCGTATAGGCTCCTTAACATCTTGGATATCCACTCATGTGATCAAATTCACAATTAGATCCCCCATTCATTACCATATTTCCCTAGACCTTACCTGACTCAGAATTCATCCAAATCTGGACTAGGCTAAAAAATTTCAAGCCCAAATTCTTTCCCCGATGGATTTTCTATAACGACAAGAATAGGACATTACAATGAATTTTCACCTTCGAGTTCAGATATGAATATGAGATGTGAACTTGTTCGGTACATACTTTTTTAGCAACTTATATGATGATTGGGTTTTGGTTTGGATGACAAATAGTGATGTGTGGAAGATTTTGTGTTGTTATGTGGGGGCTAGATTGTTTAAATTATGGTAGGTTACTTATGAACGTGCTATAGTATGGGCCTACAGTTCTATATGATTATTGAGGATTTTGAGGAGATTGAAACTACTCTATTGATGTGAATACACAGATTGTTGTAATGCGTTACGTAGACACTTGATGGTAAATAGATGTTATGTTCCCATAGTATACATAATTATTGGGGTGACAAAAAATCTCTCTAAATTTTGGCATGAGGTATATGATGGTTTGAATGGTAGTTGAAACTTATTATGTGAAAGATTGCATAGAGTGACGTTGGGTGTGATTTAATTATTGTACCTCGGTGGAAAAGTACTATTAGATTTGGAATTAATTCTATCAATCTTGGGTGTGACTCGTATTTGTCATGGAATGATTAAATGGAAAGAGAGGAAACCACAATTTGGAATTTTTGGAGGCGACAATGTGCTTGCTGAGAAGACATTGATATTGGTAAAAGTTTGACGGTAATGTAAATGACTAGTGTGGTTATGCTTATTTCAGTGTTGGCTTCAATAGAGTACTATGAAGAGCCTGTGGAGTTTGATAAATTGATATGTGAACGATTGTAATGGGGACTAGACTTATTGATTATGGGTAGCTAGAAAATCAAAGAGATGAAGTCAGATGAAAGAAAACGTTTGATATGGACAATATGGAAGAAGTATCTACTATTATTTGACCTTGGTTCTGTATATTCTTATGTGACCACCTACTTCATTCTGGACATGGTTTAGAGTATGATTCATTGCCTATGCACGCGCGTGTTTGCATTTCTATGGGTGAATCCCTAGTGGTTGATAAGATATATCGATCCTTCGATGTCGTCTTGATAGGGTAGGGTGTTGGGGATGACTTGGTCATTTAAGATATGGCATAGTTGGTGTTGTCTTGGAGCAGTTGAAATATTCCATAGGTTCTACATGTACCACCTTGTTTATGAAAGTTTTTAAATGAGCTACCATGAGTATTTACAATTTTTCGGCAGTCTTAATAGTGTGCCATGAGTTTACGGTACTATTGATTCATTTCACTTAGAGTTTGTGTGAGTCTTGAGCTGTCTTATTATTAGAATTGATGGTTTTGATGTAATCTTTGCAGGAAATTGGTTCAGAAGCAGTTGAGAGAGATAAGGGCTGAAATGTGCAGAAGGATCCATTGACGGAATCAACCATGGACCATAGGTCCATTAATGGGACGTAGGTGGACGATTGTAGGTCCTGGTTAGAAAGTTGATTTTCAGTACTCAAACCACGGAGTGACAGGATGAACTGTAGTCCAATCAACGGACCGCAGGTGGAACCATTGTCTGAAGGACCTAAAATATTGCCTAAGTGTTGAACCACGAAGGGAGACCACTGACTGTAGGTTGACCCACGGTCCGTAGGTCAAAGCGTCGATCGAAACCGTGTTTGAGCAGTTATTTCCTTATTTTGTTTCCTACTTAGTTTGGGATTTGTTTTCTATAAATATTAATTGTAATTTCCATTTTTAAGGGTTAGACATTATTGTATACTTTTGTTTTTGGTTTTTTGAATTAATTTGCAAACTCTTAGCAATTTAATTTCCGAAAGTTGGTTTATGCAAGAATACTTTGAATTTCAATTCAAGATTTTGGTTTTCATCTATTCGAATTGTAAGTTCATGAATTCTATTAACCTAATTATGAATTGTGAACTATCAAGCATGAGTAGCTAAATCCACAACTAGGGTTGTGGAAACCACGAGCAATCAATAAAGTATGAATAATAATTAAGTAATTCTTGAATAGTGTTTATGCATGATTGTTAATCTTTTCATTTAGAAGTCTTTTTAGAGGTTGCGCAAAGTTAGAACTCGCCTCGTTCCTACTTGACCTTACCAAGGGGGTAATGAATGAGAAAAAGATTTAACAACAGATATTTAGTTAAGAATTTGTTGCTATCTAATAGTCTGACTGTAATCAATTGGGGAAAGGATGAATACCCTAAGTTAATTGACATGATGAATAATCTGGGGTAAAGGTAACTGTCAGTAAAGCACATACTCGAAGATTTACCAAGTCGTGAGTGAAAGTTCCTATTAAGATTACCAATCACGTAGGGATACATAACTTATCGGCCTTGCATGTCAAACACTAGGATAGGATTACTACATTAAGAGCTTGTGGGGAACACATACACCCTAGATTCCATCTTTTATTGATATCTCAATTTGTGAATCTTGTTTACTTGTTACTTAATCATTCTAATTAACAACCTATTACTTATTTACAACAAACCCACTGTTTACTTTTCTCGGAAATAGTTTGACTAAAAAGAGATAATTGTGAGTTAAGTTTAAGTCTAAACCATATTCCTCGTGGGATTGACCCCAACCCACAAGTTTAGTTCTTTATTTGACAATGATCTCTTATGCTTATTTAATAGAGGTGTAATTTGAGTATATCAATTTTTGTGTTGCTGTTGGGGAATATGGCTTTTAGATTATGCTTAAATACATTATTGAACTATAGTCAAGTATTTCCTGATTTTATGTTTTGTTTTGTTTTTTCTTTTCTACATGTTTCAACTCTAGTGTATGCCAAGTACACGGAGTCTAGGCATACCATTGACCCCCTACGATCCTGAACTAAGAAGGACTTTGAGAAAAATGACAAATCTAAGGGTACACAATAATCCAATCAGAGAGGGTCACGAAGATGGAGTTGAATTGCAGCCTCCTGGGGTTGTTGATGTGCTCGCTCAGGTTCATGGTGGTAATCTACTCGAAAATGCAAAAAGGGTGCAAAATCGCTAGCACCGAGGTTTCGTGATCACTACAGGGTTGACTATGATGTGGTTGGATCAGATGGGCCTATTTTTCTCCCTCCTCTACCTCCAGGGCATATATTTATGGTGACCAACAACCTTATACAAATGCTTATGGCAAGAGGGTTGTTTGTTGGGTTGGCTTTGGAAGACCCATACGCTCACTTGGCTAAATTGTCAAGTGTCTGCAAGTTGTGTAGAACAACCAGAGTTGGATATGGATGTTATAGGCTTGAGAGTATTCCCATTGGCATTGAATGTTGATTCTGTTGTGTGGTTTTCTGATCTTCCTTATAATTCGATCTATACATGGGACCAGTTGTATAAGGTGTTCGTAGCAAGGTATTTTTTGCTGTCCAAGAAGTTAAATCACAAGGATAAACTAAATAATTTCGTAGCACTACCTAGAGAGTCCATAAGTAGTACATGGGATAGGTTCACTGGGTTCATAAGGAGTGTTCCGGATCACCACATAGATGATAAGTCATTGAAGGAGTACTTCTATAGAGGACAGGATGACAATGGAAGGGATATGTTGGATACTGTTGCTGGAGGGTCATATGGTGAGTGCACTTTTGAGGAGATCGCCGAAAAACTTCACAGGATTTCCCAAATAATAAGGCATGGAGCACTAGAAAGGAAAATACTGGAAGGAGCACGCTTACTGTCCAAACTGCACCAAGTCAATCCAATGATGATATTCGCGAAGAGATGGCACAAATGAGGACAAAAATTGGCTTGGTATTAAAGCATGTGAGTGGAAGTGCAGAAACAGTGAATGCGGTAAATTACATAACTAGAACTCCACCACCACTAGTTGAGGAATGTTACTATGAGGAGGATGCGAATTTGGTTAATGATTAGATGGGGGGGTTTTCTAATCAACGCCTAAGGTTCCAATTCGGATAATTGGTGTCAAGGTCAATGAAATTGTAGCGACCCTTTTTAAAGAGATTTAACTTATACTTGCGACACTCAAAAACGATTAATGAGGGCATACTGATTATAATCTAGTAAAGGGATTAGATGCATAATGACCTCCAAAAAGTAATTTAAGAAAATAACTGACGAGCTTTTCATGTATATATATTATCCTCACACTCAAGGATGAAATAACAAGAATATTACAAGACTTGGGTTTACACACCCCAAAAAGAACAAAACATATAGCTATTTTTATATTACAACTCATGGTGACATGATCAAATCAGCCCTCAAAATCCCATGTAAATATACAACACATAGAATATGTACAAGTCCCAAGGTTTATACAAAATATAGATGCCTATATGCAAATGTGATCTTCCTTAAGGCTCTCAAAACATCCATCTCCAATGGCCAGCTTCAAGCGTCATCTCGAATAGCCCCTACGATAGAAACAACTATCGCTAAGCATATAGCTTAGTGGTGTAAAACCTAAAGGTTTGGAGCCCTCTAATTCAGCAAGTTATCATTCTCAAGTCAAGGGCAACATAATTGAACATAATAAATAAATCAAGTAAACAATATATAAAGAGTATCAAGTTTTATATTTAAAGATCCAAATGTCAAGAACGTTCATAGCACAGTTTTCCAAGAGATTCAACAACAAGGCTCGCCAAATATATAGATCATGTTCTCACACCAAGCACAAGCAGGTATCAAGAAGGGTCAAAACCCAATAATCAAGAGAACCAAGAACCATAATAAAAATGGCTTCCTAGTTAGTACTTAAAATGGACAACTTCCATTCTTAAGACGGACTAAAAATCGAGAGTCAAGATGGTAAATGATCCGAATCAAGAGGCATGCCAAGAGTGACAAAGTCACAGCCACAAGAAGGACAAGGTCCCAACAAGAGTGCCAAGTGATCAAACAATCCATACAAGTGGGCGAGTTACAAGCGTCTTTAATGTATTAAAGAATACCAATACGACAATGCAAAGTGACAAGAGGTAACCAAGGTACCAAAGTAAACTTTCAAATATACCAGCAGGTAAAAAGAGTACAAGTATAAGTTTATGCACAAACCTCAGTTCTTTAGCACAAAAATAGTCCAACACAACTTCACGAGTTCAAATCGTAGACCAACCAACGTATCCAAGTCTTCAACTCGTACACAAGGCTATACAACCTTAAAAAATGAATTCAATAACTTATTTACTTTCTAGTAGCTCAATAATGATGGTGTAACACAGGGTTATCATCACAAGTAAGCCTAGCCTGTACAAATACGACTATACTCCAAAAATAGAAATTCTGCCCAATAAAAGCATTGCATGTCGCAACTTAGATTTGAAACAGAAAACGGCCAAAATGGAATTTGTACCCTTCATAAAATATGTAGGTACATCTCTTGATCTTGCAAATAACCAAGAATCACTGCAAAAGACCCTTTGTACAAAAAGATATAGTCAAAACACTAACAGTTGAACATACAGGATTTCAAATTCCAGAATCTGGACAGAACATGTCATATATTCCGTCCCTTATTTCGTAGTCATAACAGCTAAATTAGAGTTTACCATAAACATAAGAGTTGTAGGTATAGGAATCAGCGTTCCAAATCATATTTATTCACCGAAAAAGGAGTTATACGGAACGAGAAATTCTAAAAGTACTAAACACTACTCAGCTAAGAAAAACAAGTTTTTATTACTCACCAAAAGGTAAGATGTCTCGACTTCCAGCTAGAAGGACCAAGGTTTTCTCTTGTGATTTTGATGAAAAACAGGTTAGAAAATGTTCTTAGGTTCTTGGACTTCAGTTCCAAACGAAAATCACAAGAGGAGGTGTGATAATATAGTCTTAAGAGTGATGCTTAGTCACATATACAACTGTCACTAAAAGGTGCTGCCCCAAATTATTGTGTGCTGCCAAAAATGTATACATATACACCTATATGTATATAATTGATACCAACACTTTCAATTCATATGAAATTTTAATTAGAAAAATTACGTAAATACCCCCATACAATACCTTAAATTATGAGCACAATTTATTTTAAGCAAGGTTGCAAATATCACAAAATTTCAAGTTCCCAAAATAAGAGTAAAACATATTGTAGTAATT
>JAJONQ010003229.1:0-21914 GCA_036250385.1 Solanum microdontum | reverse complement strand
TCCTCTTCCTCTTCCTCTTCCTCTTCCTCTTCTTCTTCCTCTTCTTCTTCTTCTTCTTCTTCTTCTTCTTCTTCTTCTTCTTCTTCTTCTTCTTCTTCTTCTTCTTCTTCTTCTTCTTCTTCTTATTCTTATTCTTCTTCTTATTCTTCTTCTTCTTCTTCCCCTTCACTTCTAGAGAGAGAGTTATTTGGAGAGAATTTGGGTTCTTTGAAGAATGAGTTAATTGACTTAGTTTAAGGGTTTATTAGGAATATATAGGTGATTTAATAACTGAATAACTGACCTCCCTTAACCCCTAACTAATTACTAATTAACCCATAATCCCCGAACTAAAAATCTAAAACTGAAAATCTTCCTTGACTCACGAAACCCACACAAACGGATCGTGGTTGGGACCACGGATCGTGGTGCACCTCCGTAGGTGCTGGACTGTGGCTAAAAGTTGCAGGGAGGAGCAGGACTTGACCGATGACCCCAACCCATGTGGTGTGGGTCTATCCATTGGTTGTAGATGGCTTCGTAGGGCTGCAAATTGACAGCATTTGGGGCTATGTTGAGGTCCTCCTCAAGGACTACTGGGGTCGTTGTGGCGTCGTACCTTGACACCCTAACCCTAAAGCCCTCATTCTATGTACGAAAAGTCATTTTATGAGTTTGACCCTCATTTCTTTCTCTAAAACTCTTACGAAAAGCTCTAGTACTCTCTAGTCTAACTTACTAGTATCCGAGATATTATACAAAGTGAATCGGTGACTCGTCGTTCTGTTTGGCGAGTCTTTCTACAACTTGTATTCTTCATCCTTTCTTGAATTGTTTCTAACTTTTTTCTGATGTGTGTTGCAAATATGGATAGACAAAATGTAGCAGGATGAGACATGCCACCCCACAAGTGGGTAAATTGAATCATTATCAATGAGGATGCAACTGCATCCAAAGCTAAAGCAACAAAAGAAGAAGAAGAAGAAGAAGAAGAAAAAGAAGAATAAGAAGAAGAAGAAGAAGAAGAAGAAGAAGAAGAAGAAGAAGAAGAAGAAGAAGGAGAAGAAGAAGGAGGAGGAGGAGGAGGAGGAGGAGGAGGAGGAGGAGGAAGAAGAAGAAGGGAAAATTTGGTCCATTGAGTCAAGCTTGTGTTAGGGATTTGAATTGAGGTCTGTTAGATTTTTCATCTACGGGTTCTTCCACCCATAGAACCCCCAGAGATTCCCCTCAATTGTGAAGTCAAAAACCCAATTCTAGCTAGTGTTTCTACCTACATTGTGGGTAGTGTTTATGTTTGATTCCGATCTAGTGGATGATACTTAATTAATATTGTATTTGCATGGAATTATGATATTATGATAAATTCATGTGATTTCTATGATTAACCCTAGTCTATTGGATGAATATGATATTTTGTGAGTTTCTGCCATGAAAGATGAAATTGAAGAATTAGACTTAATCTTCTTAAATCAATCTTATGTGTAATAATTGTTTAAGATTAGGAATACATAGACATGAATTGAACTAGATTTTATTATATATTATGGATCTTGACTTGTAAAGTTGTAGTTTAAAATTTAGAATCAATTGTGGCTAGAATCCCCTAGTAATAAAGAATGTGTTTGAATACCTTGTAATCGAGGTTCGTAAGATGCTTTTATCACTACTACAAAATTGGATTTTATCGACAATTATTTAGCGGCAATTAATCATTCGCCGCTATTTACTTCTTTAAGCAAAATAATTAGTGGCATATGAACAATAGCCACTAATATATATCTTTTTAGTGACAATAAAATAAACTTTCCAGGAAAAAACATAATTGACCGCTACTTTCATCCTTTCTATTTTTCCCTCCAAAATTTTCTTCTTGAAAATTAACTATTCCATCCAATTATTAATTAAAAAAATTAAAAATTAAAAGAAAACCCTAATATTCTATTGTTGCGCGCATAACCTTGAGACTTCACCAAGAGTGTCGAAGTTTCATCACAGTCATCATCAAGAATATTTGTTGAAGCCATTCACCATTGATTCAAAGGTAAATCACGATCTCCATCTTCACAACTAATCTTAGTTTTGATTCCATACGAATCTCAATTTCAGATTCTTCAGCCGCTTCCAAATGAGTAATTAATCCTACGATTTATCAATCAATTCAAGGTTGAAATTAAATGACCCCTCATCACATAATAACTGCAACAATTTTGTTGTTGTGGTTGTACTTTTGGGTCAATTTTTTCAATTTATTGAACAAAAGATTATTTTGGAATGCTGTAAAGGCTTAAGATTTTCTTATTTTGTTCTTAATTTATGCTTTCTTGTAGGTTTTACAAGATTCATTCTTATTCTTCACTTTCGTGTCTTTCTCAGAAAAATATTTTGCTCCCCAGGTACTCAAACACTTTAAGTAATTTTTATTTTTTAAAAGTAGTTTCAACTCTATTTTTCGTTGTGTGATATTCGTCTGCTACCTATATGATGTGCAGTTGATTGAGCTGATTACTTTGTTTTCTTACGTTTATGTTAATGCATTAAAAAATCTTGTGATTTACCTTTGAATCAATGGTGAATGGCTAAAAAGTGAGTGCTTTTGTCACTTAAAGCGAGAAGAGGAGTGAACTTGTATGCACTGTTTTGTCCATATTTTCTTGATGTTCTTTTCAGACTCGAAACTTTGTACTTCTCATTGACATTTAACGCAGTGGAATGTTCATAGATCAACACCGATCATATTGAATTCAAGTTTGTTATGTTTTGTTCTTTTCATATTCACAATTGTGTGATTCTGTTGACATTGGTTTCTCATTTTTTGTGGCTAATAGTTGTAATTCTTTTCATAATTGTTCTAAAACATGGACAAAGTTGACTGCTCAATTTTGTTTACCTTCATATGTTGTCTCTATTTTGGTTGAACTTTATCAAAAACTAGGTTTCATAGTAGTTATTGTGTTACCTTTTGTATCTTGTCTTTTAGGCTAAACCAAAATCTGTAAACTAGTATATAACCTTATCTTATAAGTTGGGGATTTACTTGGTATAAGAAGCTTTTTTAGATATCTGTCCGTTTGCATTTGTTGTCCCTAGACCTGCATATTTTCTTATGTAATAGAGGCATTGAAGCTCGTTCATACACACCTCGACCATTCAACCAAGTAATAAAAGGTATAAGACAAAGATAAACACCTAGTTGTTGCTTTCAACAAGCTTTGCAACAATGTTATAATATGACACCTGCAACATGTAATCCACCAATATCCGCTTCAAACGGGTGTTATTCCAGCCTGATAAATTTTTTGGACCAGTAGATTCAAGATGATATAGCCCTGCTCTGCATCTTGGCACTTGTAGGTTGTTCGACACCCCTCTTCCGACTGACCGTTCTAGACCAAAAGATAGCAGTAAATCGACATTTCAAGAAAAGGTGTTCAATTGTGTCAAGTTGCTGCTACATGACACACAATCAGGTCACAATCTGGTCAGTTTCTTGCCCCACATCAGCAATCTACATAATCCTTAAGTGTATTACAATCAGAAGCTCTGAATACTTAAACTATAAAATGCTTAAATCTAAAAGTAGGAGCGACAAAATCGCATGTAGGTTCTATAATTTCTTCCCGAACAACCCTTCTTAAAATAATCTTTACTTGCAATCTTTAACTTGATGGTTCCTTTATAATAATAAATGGTAGCCACAATCTGTTAGTATAATATAATTAAAATTTCAGCTTAAGTAGAACTTCTTCTAGCATTTTGTCTAGCCAAGCTAACCTAATCAGACCAACCCATAGACATTTGGGAAACCCTTAGGCTTCTAATAAAAGTGGAGACTAAATGATACTATTAAATCATCACTTAAAGAAAGGGTGCTACAACGTTCTCAGGTTCATGCTACATAACTCATAATCTGGTCAGTTTGTGCACCCCATTTGAGTCGTCTATGTAAGTCGTAACTTTATTGCTAACCATGACATATAATCCAATTAGGACTTATTTTGAGATATGCAATTACATATTAATTAGTTCCACCGCTTTTTACTAACGTATTTTAGTTCTTATAGTAATTGTTGAAAGAAAGAATATATTCAACTCTATGGACAATCTTAGAAATAAAAGGTGGATGTATTGTGATAGAGTTAGTAAAGAATGCTTGGATGGAGTCAAGGATTTTATAAATCATGCCTTTTCTGAAAAACAAGATGGAGACAAAATTACATGTCCCTATACAAAATGTGTTCTTTTTCATCAAGTAAATCGGGATACAACATATGATCATCTTGTGGTTAATGGCATTTTGCTATCATATGATACTTGGTTTTGTCAAAGAGAGTCTCTAAATAGATCAAGCAATACTCAAGTAACTAAATGCAGCCAGTCAACTTTAAGAGGTGATGATATGAGAGGAATGATACATGATGCCCTAGGAGGTTGTACACAATTCATCGATATTGATGTCAATGAAACGATCGAGATGGAGCCAGACCTACTAGAAAATAATACTCCTACGTTTGTAAAACAAACACATCTAAAGATTGATAATTTTGAACGACTCATGAAAGAGGCAAATCAAGAACTATATCCTGGATGTAAGAAGTTTAGCAAATTGTCCTTTTTGCTACATATATATCGTACAGAATGCATGTACAAATGGTCAAATGAATCTTTTGATTCTTTGGTTGAATTATTAAAGGATGTGTTGCCAGAAGAGGAAACATTACCTCCTTCTTTCTGTGAGACCAAAAAGATAGTTGAAGGTTTGGGCTTAATGTATGAAAAGATTCATGCTTGTCCCAATGACTGTATGCTCATCAAAAAAGAGTTTGCGAGTATGGATGTCAATAAATGCAAAATTTGTGGAGCTTCTAAATGGAAAAATAATGCAATGAAAATTCCAGCCAAGGTCTTAAGGTATTTTCCTTTAAAACCAAGACTACAAAGATTATTTATGTCTTAAAAAACTTCTAATGTAAAGCGATGGCAGCATGAAGAGCGAAACAAAGATGGGATTCTACGATATCCGGTAGATTCTGAAGCTTGGAAAAGTTTTGATAGTAAGTATCCTGAATTTATGGGAGATCCTCGCAATGTTCGCTTCGGATTACCTTCTGATGGATTTAATCCATTTGGCACAATGCGAACAGTTCATAGTACACCAGTGATTTTAATGCCATATAATCTTCCACCATGGATGTGCTTGAAAGAAGAGTTCTTTATTCTGTCCTTACTTATTCCAGGACCAAAATCATGTGGCAATAATATTGATGTCTTTTTGCAACCATTAATAGAAGAGTTAAATTAATTATGGAGTGTTGGGGAAGAAACAGACGATGCGTCTACAAAGGAGACATTTCAAATGAGAGCAGCTCTCATGTGGACTATAAATGATTTTCCAGCATATGGTAATCTTTCTGGATGGAGCACTTCTGGTCGGTTTGCATGCCCTTCTTGCAACATGCACACTCAATTTAAATTGCTCAAACATGGCAAGAAACTTTGTTTTATGGGGCACCAACGTTTCTTCAAGTCTGGACACAAATATGTAAATGATGCAAAATCATTTGATGGAACTAAGGAAGCAAGACATGCACCTTGCACAATATCTGGGTCACAAGTGCTGGATCAAGTTAAAAATATAAAGTTTACTCTAGTACGGTCAAGTGAATAGGTAAGTGGGGTGAAGAAAAATACATGGAAAAAGAGGAGCATATTTTTCGATCTTCCTTATTGGGAGTATAACTTGGTGCGCCATAATCTTGATGTAATGCACATAGAAAAAAATGTTTGTGATAAAATATTGTTATACACTATTGGGTCTTGGTAAAAAGTCAAAAGACAATATTGAAGCACAGTTGGACTTGAAGGAGATGAAAATAAGACCAAGCTTATGGCCACAATATCGAGCTAGTGGGAGAGCACATCTTCCTCCTACTTATTTCTCTATGTCTTCAAATGAAAAATATATGTTTTATGAAGTACTACAAAATGCCAAGTTTCCACATGGCTATGCCTTTAATATCTCACGTTGGATTCGCAAGCGAAAGATATCTGGACTAAAAACTCATGATTACCATGTTATAATGCAAGAACTTCTTCCTCTTGCCTTGCGAAAATAAACATATAAAAGAGTTAACTCTGTTTTAATTGAACTATGCACATTCTTTCGTGTTTTATGTAGAAAAGTTCTAAAACTGGAAGAGTTAAAATTATTTGAAGGAAAATTTCAGAAACATTGTCTACTATAGAGAAACTCTTCACCCCGGGATTCTTTACTATTATGGTACACTTGGTTACTCACTTGGCAACTGAGGCTAAACTTGCGGGTCCAGTACATTATCATTGGATGTACCCAATTGAGAGGTATGGACATTATCACTAGCTCTTTATTAGATATATTTTTAGTTGTTAAATATTATAATATAAAACTAATAACATTACTTTATTCCATAAGTACTTGGGTACTCTAAAATCATATGATCATAATCATGCATGTCCAGAAGGTTAAATAGCAGAAGTACACATAGCAAATGAATGTTTAAGATTCTGCTCACGATATTTAGAGGGTGGAGATTCAAGGTCTTATTGTTCAAGAAGATGCAATGATGAGAATGAAAATGAGACTAGTAAAGACGAATGCCTTTTTCCTACCATTGGAGAGTGATACGGTGTAATAGATGTATATGAAATGGATGAGAAAACATTATTGCAAGCACATCGACATGTGCTTTTCAATTGCGAGTCAGAGGTGGTTGAATGTTATAAAAAGTAAGTGTTATATATGTTGTTTATTAAGTGTATATTAATTCATACATTAACAAAATTGATATATATGAGCCACAGGAACAGATAACATATTGCTGAAATCAAAAGATCACATCGTAAGCACCATTTAACACAACATAAACTTGATCGTATGCATTTTGATACATTTAGTGAGTGGTTCAAGGAGCAAGTAAGTAGTAGGACGATGTTCTTTGTTACCTTTATTATTGTACTCATCCTTATATCCAAATTTATAGTTGTATCTTTTTATTTGGTTAGGTAAAAGAATTGGAGGTCACATCTGATATCTTAAAGAATATTAAAGCTCTTCAAAAAGGGTCGAGTTACATTGTGAAAATATTTAATGCGTATGATGTGTATAATGGATATCGGTTTCGAACAAAACAAAGTGAAGAGTACCTAGAAACACAAAATAGTGGTGTTATGGTTGTTTCAAAAACCGAAAGTTACACAAGTTCAAGAGACAATGCTCCAAAGTCTACAAATATCTCATATTATGGTAGACTGAATGACATTGTGGAGTTAAACTACTATGAAGAATATAAGGTTGTCTTATTTAAGTGTGATTGGTTTGACGTAACCAAAGGTAGAGGAATTATGGAAGATGACTTGGGTTTCACAATTGTGAATTTTTCACGCTTGGCTGATTCTGGCAATCGAGACCGTCATGAACCCTTTATTTTTGTTGAACAAGCCCAACAAGTAATATTTGTGGAAGATCCTCATGATCATGAATGGTTTGTCCTTAGGTTAATTAAACCTCGAGACATTTTTGATAAAGTAGAGGAAAACAATATACAACTCAAGTCATAATGAATAGTGATTCCACTAACTTGGCTATCTTAAAAAATTCCCATGGTCCAGATTATGAGATTAATGATTGGGTAAGGAGTGGAGTCGATGGAATAACAATTGATATGGAAGTCCATACTCAAGCTTCTCCAAATAACGGTGAAGCTAATATCGAGGGAGGAAATGATATAAAAAATGAAAGTGATCCAGAATGATAGGTGGTTTGCAAATGATATTAAAGAACTTTTAAGTATTTGTTATTTGTTATTTTTTATATAGATATTTGAATAAAGTATCTTTACAGATTTGCTTTCAATATGAATCATTTTATAGCAGATGATTGTGAGTTAGCTGTAAATTTTTCATGATTGTGTTGGTTGATTAGTGAATGTTTTGAGTGAACTTTTTGTGCGTGCCTTTTCTTTTATTTTGTTGTTTTATCCCTTTGATTGTGAAGTCTCAATGTGTTCTTATGAATTGAAATTTTGTTTATTCTGGTGCATTTGTAAGTGTTTTAAAAGCTTAAGATGATGCTACTTTCTTTTCTATTGCATGTGTCATGTTATTCTGCTACTAGTGCAACCTAATGCATCTACATAGTTATTTCATTTTAGATTAGAAAGTATGCAAACTAGAGGTCGCAATAGATTGGACATTCAACTACAAAATGATAATGGTCTGCAACAATATGTTGAGTAGTTAACAGATGAACGGAACATCGATCAAGCTCAACCTTATATTGAGCAGTTGATGAATAGTCAGAATCACTCCCTAACCCAAGATCAAGTTTATCAGTCTAATGAGTTGAATAATTTTGTTGGTGGCATTGATGAATCAGGTAATACTTCTTAAGTTTTCTTTTTCTTATTAGTTGTACATGCTACGAAAAACTTTATTGATGGAATTGGAGAGCTTTTTTATCCACATATTATTGCTATTACATACAGTGGTTGTTAAATAGTTGATCCATCCTTATTCAACTGTTCTTTAATTTTTGTTACTGTGGTCGATTCTCTCTACATTCCAGTCTGAAAAACTAAAAAATGTAAACTTTTTCTGGTAACTTGAATATAGATTATAAATGATAACTCGAAGAAAATGATAGCCATGTATTTGAAGAGTTGCAAACCGTCCTTCAGCCATATCTTCCAATTATGTCTGTTTAATTATGTTCAGAAAACTTTTTCAAAGAAAGAATGAGCTGGATATCTGTTATGCCCAATTTCTTCTTTGTATCTTGAAGCTCAACAACTTGATATGTTTCCCTATCTCAATGAAAGATGGATAAATTAGTAGAGTTTTTTCTTAAAGCATTATCTTCTATCAAATCCTTCAGCTTGAAGTTGTAGTGTTTCCATCCCGAGTAACAAAAACATTAACAAAAGCAGTGTCATTAGTCAATATATATCCAAGGCAAAACTGGAAACTTTCACTCCTTGGTGGTTTTATTTATGAGGAACTTGTGTATGTGAGTAGTGACAACACAACCAGAAATATTATCTTCGATAAGTGTATCAAGTTTTTCGTCTCCATGAATGGCTAGTTGCTATTGCCTGGGGTGATTTTCTTTACTTTAAGATTTTTCTAGCCTTACTGGTTAGTTCAGAACTCTGTACCGTCTGGTACTCCAGAATTGCAGAAGAGTAAACATTTGATTAAGACATAATTTGAAAAAATACATCAGGTAGGCAACAAGTAATTTATATTATTTTTGTTTTCTACTGTTTTATCCTGATACTATTATTTAACAAATTGTGAAGCATCTGTCAATTGTTTAACCACATATGTTTTTATCATTTGATGTCCTTCAAATATTTTTCCTTCTAGGTAATTCGGAGGCAAGAAAGGTGCGTGGACCTACTTTACTAAAAGATATTTGGAAACTTCCTCCGGGAAAAACAGTTGACGTGCCGTTTAATAGTCGTAATCAGGCTATTGGAAAAGAGGGTCGAAAGCTCTCTAGCTTTCTAGGAATTATTGCAAGAACTCCAGAATTAACACCTCTACATGTAGATGATTGGAGAAATTTCGACAATGAAGAAAAGAAGAAATTGCTTAATTTTGTGAGGGTATGGCTTATTCATTATTATGAGGTGAGCAAGGTCTATTATACATGATGTTATTTCCTAAATGTGGGATTTATTTTTTCAGAATAAGTTCTCTATCCCAAAATGCGGAGAAGCCTTTGTCTTAAAGTCACTAGGAAAGAAATGGAAAGATTACAAGTGTTAGTTAAAAGGTGACCATATTCCCAAGTATAAGACTAAAGATGCTTTTCTAAAAAATAGACCAAGTCGTATACCGGGATATCAATGGAGTGGTCTTGTCTCTTATTGGCTTTCCGACAAAGCTAAGGTATCAACAAATATTTATAGCATTCTCCAAGTTGTTAATTTTCATAGTGCTTAGATTTTTTTATGCTCAATTTATATTTATAAATCATAAGATATCGTTTAATTCTTTCAATGACAGAGATGTACACAAGCAAATAGAAATAATAGGACCAAGCAAAAGATTCCTCACACATGAGGATCCAAAAGTATTGCTACCTTGATGAATGAGCAGGTAAACCAATTGAAATTTTCAACTAAAATAATTTAACTTTTCTTGACAAGCATAGATGACATCAATTTATTGTATTAGACTTCAAATGGTATAGAGCCTACACGAGTAGAAATATTCTTATTAACTCATAAAACACGTGTGGATGGTAGACAATTGGATGATGATTCGGCCAAAGCAATTGTAAGATTTCTTCTTTCTTTTATTATCTACATTGAAAAAAATTAATGGAAAAATAGAAAAAGTGAACATATGAATTCCAATTTGGATTTAATATATTTTCTTTGGTCAAGACATGATAAATGAGAAGATGTGCAATAGTGAGGGATCTATAGACCAACTCCTCACCGTGTTGCTTGGAAAGGAGATGTGTATTCCCAGGTATTAGGAAATGAAAGAAGTGGGTATTTTCTTGGTTTAGGACTTGGTTCAACTCCTTCTACTCTATCGGGTAGTAGATCTTTCTTAGAGAATATTGATGAAGAGGATTCATCTAATGAAATTGTACAAAGGTTAGAACAGGAGATAAATGAATTGAAGGGGAAACAAAATGAAGAAATTAATATGATGAAACGAAATTAGGATAATATGCAATTGGAATTACTTCAAATGAGATAATTCATTCGGAAACATGCTCCTAATGAATCTATGCCTCAAAATATCAATGGCACCTCAAGTGGACAGGTAACTTTATTCCATTAGTTTTAGACATTATTTTTTAATAAAATTTAATCATATAAAAGTATTTTTAACTAATGTGTTAATATTTATCAGTTCCACGATCCTGATAGTGGCCATGGACAAATAGCACAAACAAGAGGGATACCTATTGTTGCTGAAAATACTCCAACTTCTCATGGTATTACTCATTTTTATCCTTCGGTGCGACTGTTTGAGTTACTATTCAAGTTCAAATTCATCTCGATAGTTGCTCATCTGTGATGTGTAGTTAGTTTTATTTATAGGTTCTACTTTTATAGCTGAGTGTTAATGATCTAATTACTTGAACTAATCCATATACACCTCATCCCCTGTGTCACGACCCAAATTGAGTCATGAGTGGCACCCACACTTAACCTCCTAAGTGGGTGGACCAAGGAATCTAAACCCCAACATACACCAATAATTCAACTACGAATATCAACAATAACACGGAAGCTCCAACACTTATTAAAGTAACCAATCAAATAAACTTCTAAAGTCTATTACATATTATCCCCAAAATCTGAAAGTCATCACATCGAAAACATCTAATCTCGAAATACTAAGTCTAAGAGTATTAAAGACACCGGAATGAATGAAATAAAGTAATTTGTGTCCGAAAACTATGGACATCAAGTCATGACCGAGAGAATCCAACACAAGCTCGAATAAATAGCTCACCCTTAAACCAGATATGCTGTGACTGGCTAGAGCTGAGGGCGAGTCAAATTCGCTGGTACACTCGTTGCACTTCACAAAAGAAAAACAAAGAAAAATACAAGTAGGGCTCAGTACGGGGCAACATGTACTGAGTAGGTATTATCGGCCAACCCAAAATAGAAACTAATATACAATGAATAATAGTATAAAGTCAATAATAGCACTTAGCAGGTGATAAGAAACAACAACATGAACAAGTGAAAGTTGAAGCAAGTACGTAATCAATCACAATATCAAGCGCACACACGAGGTCTCATGCCTACACATCACACTCCTTTGGGAAATGTTTTCATTGAGATTGAGTACATTAAGTTAATTCAATACCTTTTTCCTTTAATGTTGCCGTGTCGGAACGTGACACTCCAATCCAATAATACCGTGTCGGAATGTGACACTCCGATCGAAAAATACGGTGTCGGAACGTGACACTCCGATCCAAAAATACCGTGTCGGAACGTGACACTCCGATCCAATAATAATATTAATTTATTATTTATTATCACCACTTTTCAATTCATTAATAATATTACAACAAGCCTTCTTTATTCAAGGCATCACTTAGATAGAAAGGTTTTTAGATTATAAATCTCACGGTCTCAGGATTTTAGACAATCACAAACCACACAACCAAGCTACACAATTACACAATTAAGTACATAGAGAACTTCACAATATCATTCAATGCATATCAATCGGTATTAAGGGTTTATCTATCAAATAGAAAAACCATAACCTACCTCCACCGAAGAACTGACGTCAGGCAAGCTACTTCTCCAATGGCTTCCTTTCCTCAATGCCTCCAAACCTTTCCAATCTCTCAAGTATATATGCATAATTTGTAAGTTAACAAGCCTATAAACACTCATATTATTCTATGTCCCTCCTATACCCAAAGACTCACCTAATTCTATAATCAACTTCCTAAAGTTCAAACCTAAGGGTCAGTCTTAATTCATCCCATTAGCATAACTTTAATGTAATTTATATAATATGCTACACCTTATATTTAATTACCTCTATCTCAATCTATCAAATTTTAGTTTATAATATGGGAAAACTGAAGCCACTGGTCACGATACCAGTGGCAGCAAACACACGAAAGCCATTTCAAAATTATCAAAACATGACAGTGACCATTCAAGTTTATAAAGTTTTCGCCTGCAATCCACTCGCTAAACTCAATAGATAATAATTTGCCACCTATTGCTTTAGTACTTAACAATAATTCAATCAAATAATGAACAGGGAGACAAGTTTGTCTCCACCAAAGTTTTCACCCAATTATTCAACCCAAGGCAACACAATAATCACTACCCACAATTTCCCTTACAGTTTAACGACAATACAAATCCATATTACTACTCTTGCACTACATAATTTCCTTACATCACCACTATGAAATTAATCACAATTCAACCACCTATCACCATTAATCACCAGACGCAACCTAACACTACCACTGAAAACTTGTTATCTTCAAATTCTAGTCTAATAACGATAATCTAATAATTATCATAAAACCTTTGTTCATGTTCACCAAATACATATTGGATATTGGATTTACCTGAAGTACTCGTCGTCCTCTCTGCAATTTGTATCGCGGTAGTTGAAGTTATATTGAATTTCTAACTCACGATGGAAATCCCTAATTACTATTAAGCCTAATTATGGGTGGTAGAAGTGGCCCACTCTTTGTTTTAATGTTATCTTCTATAACCACCAACTAACTTAATTATAAAAACAACCCCACTAATTTCATAATTGTAGTTACGAATAGTCCAAAACACTCATTTAAAATCTATCGGAAGATTATTTTATACAATAAAAGCTCTAATACTCAAAATGATCAAATGGGTCACTACACCCTGTTCTCTATGTTTTTAATTATCTACATATCATCGATTTTGTATTTTCCAATTGAAATAGCTCTTGTCGATGCTTTTCCAGCCCTTGAATTGTATCTTGGATTCATCTACATTGTTGCTAGCCCTTGAAATGTACCAGGTTTATCTATAGCTTCTTTTGGTATAGCTGAATATTAGTTGTTTGATTACTCGAACTAGTCCAATAATCATCCAAATAATATATTTACTTCTAGAGAACAAAAGCCTTTTTCAACGAAATAACTTTTTTATGTTCTGATTTTCAATAAGAATACTTTAAATAAAAAGATAACAACCATTAACGAAATTGTTGAAAAGGTTTGCTTTCTGAAAAATTAATGAACTTGAAAGATCTGGATCAAATAAACAGCTCATTTTTGTTCTCCTGTAAAGTATAAAGTAGCATCCACATGGATGAGGGACTCACAGAACAACTTTGTAACCTCTGCTTCAGCAGTTTGCTCTAGTTCCTTCATTGTCCAATCGTTAGTCTTACGTGATAGAAACAATGGGACTCAATGAGCCTTATCTACAAGTGAGAAGGAATGTTCTTATGATGAAACCACTTCCTTGTTGGTTGAATAGAAACAGAGACAAGTCTCCTCTACTTCTTATTTTGGATCCATTTCTGCTTCTTTCACTGCTAGAGTCTCCAAACCACAATTCATGTCCAAAGTTTCCTTTGATCCATCACAACCTCTTTTGTTTTGTTTTGAAAAACTAATCACACCATTGAGAAATGTTACATGCTACATTAATATCCTTCTCAATTGAAGTTCACAGAGAATACTGGTGACCCTAAGAATACTGCTCTAAGGAAGACAACAACATATGCTAAATTTGCAACTACTGGTCTTGGTGATACAGGTGCACAATCTGAGGTTCTTGTTTATCTGGTGTTTCTAACCTGCCAGTCACTGTTTCTAGTATGACTAAAGATTAGTACTTCCATATACTGTCCCACTTGCAGCACTCTCATATTTCACCACTCACTAATCCTCATAGCATCTGCTAACTTTATAGGTAAAATCTTGACTAACAATATTTTGTTCAAAAGTTATTTGCTTACTAAGATTAGTGATACCATTTGGACAATAGATTCTAGAGAATCAGATCATGACATCTGACCTTTCTTTACTCTTCAATGTTAAAACATTACTTATTCCTTGCATTGTTGCACTTCTAAATGGATACAAAGTTAAAGTCTCTAACATTGGCTCCTTAACACTGTTTCCAGGTCTTACTTTGTACAATGTATTCTTTCACCTAGAAGATCTACTAAGACCTCTAATCAACTTGTTACCTCCAACAACATAGTTGTAATGTTTTTGAGTCTATTGATTACTCCCATTCTTAATCATCTAGTCTTAAACTCTTAGTCTGTATCATGTTATTGAATCCTGTACTTACACTCAAGCTGCTTTTGTGCCTGAGTGTGAGGCTAGGAGTAAGGATTTTAAGGCATTAGCTGCAAATGACACTTGATCGATTGTGGGGTTACCAAGCGGTAAGAAACCTTAGATAGGTTTTAAGTGTTCAATACTGATGTAAATTTGATCAGTTGTCATCCTCTATTGAACTGGGATTTTGAGACATAAATTATTGTATGTATGTGCATGTATATGTATTGTACATTTAGCAGGCCTGCATTACTGTGGTTTATTTTGTATTTTTCTAGTCTGGTAAGTTGTTACCTTTTTTTCTTGATTGATATGGAGCAGATTGCTTCAGGTGGAATTCCTCTCATAGTTTTTGTCCTCTGTACTGCTTCTCTAAGTTTCCTACTCAAGTCATAAAGCAAGGCCGGACCCAGTTCTTGACCTCTTTGATCTCTTGGAAATCCATCATTACCCCTTTTTTTGAAACCACATGCCCCAAAAATGCAACTGAAGCCAACCAGAACTCACACTTGGATAATTTGGCATAAGACTTTTGTTTCCCAAGAACACCCAAAACAATGCGAAGATGGTCAGCATGCTCTTCCTTACTCTTTTAATAAACGAAAATGTCATCAATAAAAATGATAACCAACGAATCCAGAAATGGTTTGAACACACTATACATCAAACTGATGAAGGTTTCACACGCATTGGTCAACCCAAATGACATCACTAAGAACTCCTAATGTCCATAACGGGTTCTGAAGGCCGTTTTTGGCATATCCTCAGGCCTAATCTTTAACTGATGGTAACAAACCTTAGATCATTTTTTGAAAAGACGGATGCACCCTGCAATTGGTCAAAGAGATCATCTATCCGAGGCAATGAATACTTATTACAAATGGTGACCCTATTCAACTATCGATAGTCTATACACATCCTCATACTGCCATCCTACTTCATAAGAAACAAAACTGAAGCACCCCACGAGGAAGCACTAGGACGGATGAAACCTTTAACAAGAGGCTCCTGGATTTGAGTTTTAAGCTCTATTAGTTCTACCAGAGCCATGCGAGAAGGAGGGATGGAAATGGGGCGAGTGCCCGGTTCCAAATAAATGTAAAATTTATATCACTATATGGAGGCATACCATGCATATCAGTAGGGAACCCTTCCTTGAATTTCGAAACTACTAGAATAGACTCAATAGAGGAGACTCATCATCAACATCCCTAATATAAGATACATATGCCAAACAACCCTACCCCGCCAGTTTCCTAGCCCGAATGAAAGATATGACCTTAGCTAGCTTAGTCTTGTACAGCCCTTCCAACGCTACCTTTTCCCTACTCGGGATCTCTAGAGTCACAGACTTAGTATTACAATTAAGACCTGCATAATAGTAGGACAACAAAGTCATGTCTAAGATTATATAAAGGTCAGTCATATCCAGAATAACCAAATCAGCCCAATTCTGATAGCTCTTTAACAGAACAAGACAAGCACGATGTACATAGGCGACTAGGACAAACTCTCCAACTGGGGCCGAAACATTGATGGGGGCATCAAGTACATCAGAAATCTCATCAAATCCCAAGGCAAACTGAACAGACACATATGTATAAGTAGAACCCAGATCAAACATAATAGTAGCCATCCAGTCATAGACAAGATTAGTACATTTGAACACTGCATCAAATTTCTCTGCCTCAGTCTTGCCCGGGAAGGCATAACACTGAGCCCTGTCATCTTGACATACAACCTCCTTGCCTAGCTTCACTGCTCCTTTACCTGCATTACCATTTCCTCGGCCTCGCTTATTCCCTCTTTGCCCACCTTGTGGCCGTCCTATTCCATTATTACTGTTGCCTGCGGGTACCACCACTCTAGTCTCCTGCTAGAGCAGTCAAACATGTGCTAATGGGGACAATCTGTCCTCATATACTCAGGTTCTCCATAATTGTAACACTAGCGGTCAAAAGACGGCCTGTTGCCCGCCGAAGGTGCGGATCCCTGGCTATCCTGAATAAAATTCTGCTATAGAGTTCCCGAGTAACCACCTGTTGTAGCAGGCATGGCTAGCTGAATTGGCAAGGCTACAAGTATCGCCCTACCTGAACCTTTGGAGTAGGAACCATGAAAGTTACATGTGCTTTTGGGCTTCTTAGCCAACTCATTGACTTGCCCATCACGTCGAGCACCTTCCACTTTCTTCACAAAGTTTGTCACCTCATTAAAACATTTTTCTTGCAGAGGTCGTGTAAACACAAAACACCTGTAATTCGGGGTTGATGTTTGCATAATCAATGACACAACTTCCGATGCAAGTGTCTACGATCGTGTAATAATATAATAACCTAACCAAGGGTAGGGTTCGAGTCCCAAGGGAGTGGTTTTGAGAATTAATAGAAAAATAAAATTAGTTCTAACTAGTCGTAGCTAAAGACATTAACGATTAAAAACATTGTAAATGAAAAGGGGGACACAAGATTGTGAATTTACAATGGGGGTTTTGTCACTAATAAGTAAAATAACAAAATTAACAAAGAAATCTAAGTAATGAGAGGGGGATTCTTGGGATGTGATAGGAATACGGGATAGACTAAATCATTGGGTACACGGTTTTGATAGTAAATTCATTGGGTATTTGTGACCAGGCTAGACTTTAAAGCGGACAATCTCTCTCTCGAGCAACATACCCCATTTCAAGCATGTTCCTCTTTGACACCCACTTGCCGCATGAAGAACAACCTCCGCCTTAACCCACTCACTCTCAGGAGCTGAGTGTGTGGAGATGGGACTAGGGTTCACTCTCTCGAGTTGAACCTCATGTCTACCCACTCGCACTGGCCGTCAATTTAGTGGTCTTAGTTTTAGATTATATTTGCAACTACAACCTCATTAAGTTCATCCACAACCACTAAATGAAATCACATTTAAACTATGAATAGACTATCAGCAAGCAATACCCAACAACTAATCTAACCCATATTCATAAAATCACACCCCAAGAATTGGGGTTTTTAGCCACACATCAAGAGATAGAAATTTATACCTAAATGAGCTTACATTCAAATGGGTATGAAGATTTTAGTCTTGTTATGGGCCAAGAATGAACAATCCAAGAGACCCAAGTCTAAATCCTTGGAGATGAAACCCTCTTCTTCTTCAAGTTTTCAAAACCCTCTCAAGCTCAGAGAAAAAATAAAAAGTACTAAAAAGTATATTAATTGTTCCACACTAAAAATCTGATACTAAGCTATAACTCTCAATGAGTATTTATAGTTTTCAAAAAGTTGTGGTACGGTGGATCATTCGAGGACATTAGTCAGAATAGCCGATCAACTCGGCGATTCGCCCTTTGGTGTAGTTCATCGCCGTCTTGCACCATCCTTTACCATCGTCATGCTCTTGGTCACCGGGCGACATGGTACTGCCTCACGGAACTTCTCGGCGATGCGCCGATTGCTCCCTTTTTCCGTCGAATTGATCTGTTCCTCCAGGTAGTCAGCACACTGTAACAAAAGGCGAAGTAAGACCCTTCGGCGACTCGCCAAGTGGATCCTCAGGCCTTCATTTCTTCGTTCTTTTCAGTGTTTTCGTTCCTTTCTGCGACGTAGTGTCCATGCTTTCCTTCAAACTTCAAATACCTGAAACTTAAATGTTTTCATCAGATACTAAGATAAAATAAGAATTTGAGGACACAATTTCTATTAAAAGATAACCTAAATGAGTACAATTCGTGGACTCATCAAGGGTTCAATCCCTTTACAAATAGACGAATGTTCTCCTACTCAATAGTAACAAATTATGTAGCATATCTGGACAAGACAAGGAACTTAGCCTAATAAGCAGCTACAGTGAAACGCCCTATTCCAAATCCATGAATTCATCTTTCTTGCGGTCCCTTAAAGTCTGGGGCACATACTTTTTCCAAAGACAGAGAATGGAACTGTGTCCAAGTGAGTGGGGTTAAGACCGGCGCATTCCACATAGGCTCTACAGCACTGCTTAGCTTCACCTTGAAGCTGGAAAGTCACGAGCTCTACCCCATGCTGGATACGTAACTTGTGAAGACTCTCATAGCAATCCAAAATAAACTCATAGGCATCCACACTCTCAAAACCATGAAAAACATGTGACTCCATCTTCAGAAACTTAGTCAACATCTCATGATCACTGGCAGTCATTAGAGGACCTAATAGGGAAGGAAAAAGGCATCAGTTCTTAATGCGACACCCACATTGGGAACAATAACATGAATGGGGGGGATTGGCTAGTGGTTTAACCGCTTGCAGTTTAGGAAGGACTCCAGGGCCGACCAATCCCTTCAGAAATGTCATGATCTACTGAGCTAACACAGGGTCTAGGGGAGGAATACATGTAGTCTCAGCCTGTACCTCCTCTTCTCGTCCAACATCCTCCTCGTCTTCTATTTTTATATTCTGTTGTACCTCCTATTGGGGTGCAGGAGGGGCGTCTTCCCTGGGAGCATTTTCAACTGGGGCACCACTCCTGGTGGGTGCTACCCTTCCTCGGCCTCTCCCCTTCCTCTTCTTCTACCCCTGCCTCGACCATGGCCTCTTATTACGGGTTCTGATGGGGGCTACGGGTCTGACATCGTTGTATCATGTGCTAACCATCTTTGGGCAGAAGTGTGAAAGAATATTAGATACCAATTGGAATCAAGTCATAGAACGAAGTGAGAGAAGACAGAGAGAAATTGTAAAGTCTTGTAGCCTCTCGAAGAAAAGTACAGACATCTCTGTACCATTCCGTAACACTTTACTAGAATCGTTTTGGTACAATGAGATCAACGAACCTAGGACTCGGATACCAACATTGTAATTACCCAGACCGTCGTGATTGACACCCACACTAACCCTCCGGTTGGAGAACCATTACTACACCTTGACTAAAAACAATTAAGGATACAGAAGCAGGTTTAAATAATGGATAATAATGGAGTTCCCATAAACTCCAAAGGTTTTAAATAGACAATTAAACAAGCTATTCTGGAAGTCAACCCCTAGAACCTGAAATTCATTGCACCAAAACTCTATTAATCAACAAGTCTAAGAAAGAGGGGTACAACCCTGAAACTAAACATATGAATAAATCTAACTATAGAACCTGAATCTGAAAAGAATGAACTAAACAATAGAGGACCAAGGCATCCTGGAAGAACTGGCTCACCCTTGAATCCGGTCTCGATCAGTGATCTCCTAACTAAGGTTTGTCACTAGCCGCGTGAAGATGTCATGTACTCAACAAAGAACGAGCAAGTGCAGTATTAGTACAAAACAAAATGTACTGGTAGCATCACGCGACTACTCCAGCAAGTACAATATACACAAGCAATTTGAACATGCTAAACACACATATACCAAATGCACAATTTATTTATCACCTTAAGAGTAACATACAATTTCCCAATATCAATGCCAAGTAGATATGAACTTAATAATCACAAGTGGTCCTCTCATGGAACCCACACAAAAACTGTTAGTGTGTCGAAACGTGACACCCGATCCAATGTATGTGTTGGAACGTGACACCCTGTCCCATATATGTGTCGGAACATGACACCCGATCCAATGTATTTGGAGGAACGTGACACCTGATCCAATCAACACAACCACGCCATAATGAATAGTACATATTGTCACATGGTCAAGCAACAGTTCATGGCAAGTAGTTGTTCGCACATAATCATTTCTCCAAATTCTATTCACATTTCACTATACACATAAACACATGCTTACAATGAAGCAATTAACTAGCTTATATCACACAAACAGGATATTAAACCATCACCTACCTCAAAACCAAGCTTGAATCCTCATAAAACACTTGAGTTTTCCCTTTCCGGATTCTTTCTCCTTGTTCTTGGTCTAAAATAGTTAATTAATGCATGGATTAATAAACAAGACCTAATTTACCTAGATTATAACTAAAATTATTAACCCGAAGACACACCCAGATCGTATTGTTTGATTAGTGCTTTTTCCACCATCAACTTCAGGCCAAAACTCTCCCCGTATGATAATTACCCAAGATTCTAAGTTCTAAGAATTGAAACATGGATTAGGGGAGTAATTATCTTACCTTTAGAGCTACAAACCGTGGAAAACTATCAAGAGCTGTTCTGGGTCATCTCCTAGCTCTCAAGAATGAAGTTTTGCAGAAAATAACAAAATTTGGGTTTTTCCCCGACTTAAGTCGCGGCTGTCCTGCCACAGTGGGACCCACCTTGCCATAGCAGCCCCGTTCGAGTGGGAATAATCCCGCTTTGATGGCTTAATTTGAGTTCCAAGCTCCCATTTCGCAACACTCCTTCAACCCTTGATGTTCAGAAACCACCCTTTCACGTTAAGATCAGTTTTGGGAGTTCGACTAGCCCAAATTCGATTCCGTCAAGCCTTACAGGATCCTAAACGTCTTAGCTATCCACTCATGTGATAAAATTTATAATTAAATCCCCCATTTTTTACCATATTACTCTAGACCTTACCTGACTCATATTTTGTCCAAATCTGGACTAGGCTAGTCATTTCCAAGTCACTGCTCAAAAGTTTTATGGCCCCAATTCTTTCTCCATTGGCTTTTCAATAACGACGGGAACAGGTCGTTACAATAACTCATCAAAAAAGTTGTAACTCTATAGAAAAGTCAATGACCTTTCAAAGTGTAAAGGTGTTGGTTTTTAATATATATTATAGAGTATCAATATTATATAATACAATATAAAATATTGAAGATATAATAAATTTTGTGTTTTAAGTCGGGAGGTAATATAATAAGTTAATATTTAAGATGCATCGTTCATACTTTTAAGGTAGTATAGATAGAAAGATATATATATATATATATATATATATTTGTCTAATTTTAGTTTGATACAAAATTTTACAAAATAAAGAAGACTTTTAATATCAGGATATGTAGACATACAAAAATATCTTTTAACTTTGTGGTCTTAAAAATGTAATATGAGATGTTAAAATTAAAGAATTGTTCCCTATGGGGGGGGGGGGGGGGGGGGGGGGGGGGGGGGGGGGGGGGGGGGGGGGGGGGGGGGGGGGGGGGGGGGGGGGGGGGGGGGGGGGGGGGGGGG
>JAJONQ010003228.1:0-21429 GCA_036250385.1 Solanum microdontum | reverse complement strand
TAGACCTACATAATTTAGATTACGAAAAAATAGAATGGTACGATTTAGAAATAAATTCAGATTAAGATGAACTATGAATATTTACAATATTGGATAGAATCTATGGAAGATATAAAACTATTAGAACAATTAATGAAGGAAAATTTATATATGTACCAAGAAACCCAAGATATGTTATATCTATAATATATGATAAATAATATTAGTGAAACACTCAGATTAAAACAACAATCAGAAGAATATTACAATAAATATTATTACATTTTACCATGAATTCCGCTACCCCAAAAAATAATATTAATTATTCACCTACCACACTACCACTTTCATGAAACCCTCAACTACCACTACATCACAATACTTTTTTGGTAATAAATGATACATCTAAATTTTCGTTTATATTTTCAACTTTAAGACCACAAATTGACTAAAGTAACATAAATGAAACCTAAATCCTAGTTGATATTTTTCCCACCATCATCGAACTCGCTCTCCGGTGTCAAAACTCAACTTTTGCCCACCATCATCAAACTCACTCTCCGGCGTCTGCCTACCATCATCGAACTCGCTATCCGGCGTCAAAACTCAACTTTTGCATATCTCTCTCAGTTAATTAATTTTAATTGTAAGTTGCTTCTGTTTTTCTCATGAAATGAATAGCCTAAACCCTTTCCCTTGTGAATTTTAACAATAAACATGTAGTAAATTCACTAAAATTGCTTCATTTTTTTTTGCGATTGATGGTTTAAGATTTGTACTACTCTTCAATTCAGCGATCTACTCCTATTCCATAATTCACCTTTTTGGTATTAGTATGTGAACATTTGGGGATGAAAAGAGGGGAAATTTTTTATCCTATATGTTGTGATTTTCTAAATCTTGGATAAAAATTATAGTATTAAAATTTTACGATATTTACGAAATCCTTCCTACAAGTTTTAGAAGAGAAGAAATTGCAGGAAAAGAATAAAAACAAGAAAGAAAATTTATGAATTAACATTGGAAGATTGATATATTTTCACTAGGGTCTAAGAATATAATTTATAATAAAACTACAACTTCTAAACCTAAAATTAAGCAAAAAGATATTCTGAAAGTACCAAACTCCAAAAGTCTATAAAATAGTATTTATTTAAAATTCAAATAGAATTAAAAAGGCTAACTAGTTGAGTAGGTCTATTTGAATAAAAATACTGCAGTGAAAACTTTACGATTCTAGAGAAAATTTTCAACACTGCTTTAGGAATTGCAAAATATTGGTCTTCTATCTTGGAATCTCAACATTTAATATCTGTAAGTGATCTTGTGAATAAATCTACATATTCATATTTGGGCTTGTAGTGAACTAAATTCACTTCTCATTTTGAATGCAACCATTGAGTATTAAATCTTTTTAGCATGTCTTCCTGCTTCATTTGCATCTTGAATTTAAACTTACCCATTTTATTTTCTTGAAACATAGGCAACTCTTCCATTACTTTAAGTTTCGCTTGTGCTTTTACAATTCTAGGATCATCTTCTAATTTTTTCGGCCTGCGATCTTTTTCATGTTCTACAGAAACATCTTCCATTATATCAAATAAAAAATGTTTACCTCTCATCTTAATATTTAAAACTTCCTTTCTAGCACCATCATTGATAAAGCAATTCTTATCCTCGAAAGATACTTTGTATCTTTTTTCTACCAACTGATAAATCCTCAACATATTTGATCAATATCAGGTACATAAAGAACACTTGAAACTACCTTATTACCTGAACCTGTTCTGATGACAACAGTTCATTTTCCTTCGACACGAATCTTGTCACCATTCCTCCGACGACGACGACGACGACTCTGATGACCCATTTTTCCATATTGCTCATAAGGTAGGTGATTTTTCAATCTTTTACCGATGCTATGAGTTTTATAGCTAGCTGTGAAGGCTCCTTCAATGATAACAGTGCCTCATAACTCTTCTTTGCTCATGTGCCTGCAAAGAATTTAACAACTATGCTAAGGTTATCTTGGTTAGATCTTGTGTATTTTCTATGGTAATTATACATGTTTCATATCCTTCGGGCATTGAAACACAATTTATTTCAACAATTCTTGAATCTTTAAATTCAGTGCCTAATAATTTTATCTTGTTCACAATGCCAAGCAACCTGTCTGAGTATTCTTTGATTGTCTCTCAAACTCTCTTATTAAATTCAATATTTGCATTCATCGAATTCTTTCATCTCTAGAATATTCTTTCTTCATATAATCCCAATTTTTTTGGCAATGTGAGTGACATAATTCTTTTGAAAATAATTGTTGAAACAACAGAAAACAGAGTTGCCTTGGCCTTAGACTTCGTGATTTTCTTTTTCCTGTGACTTTTTTTTAAAGCAAATTTATACCACTAGACAGTGGTCTAGTGGCTTTTTATTGATAATAATCATAAAAAAAATTCTTGTGACTCTTGATTTTAGCTATGGTGCAATGTTTTGGCAGCGGATTAATTTCGTAATCCACTTCCACAGCTTTCCAAAGATTAAGAGTCTCCAAGTAAGTTTCCATTCACACATCCCATAATTGATATTTTTCACCATTAAAAACAGATGGAGTCATTCGTGAAAAGCTAAGAACAAAAAACAAGAAAGAAAGCTTATGAATTAACGTTGAAAGATAGATATATTTTCAGTGCAGTCTAAGAATACAATTTATAATTAAAGTACAACTTCTAAACCTAAAATTAAACAAAAAGATCTGTTGAAAATACCAAACTCTTAAAGTCTATAAAAGACTATTTATTCAAAATTCAAATAGAATTCAACTCCTAATTAAAAAGGGCTAACTAGCTGACTAGGTCTATTTTACTAAAATTACTGTAATAAAAACTTTACAATTCTATTTCTCACACAACCCAACAACAACGTAGATTGAGAGGCATTAATTAATTTGGAGTCCAAGAAAAATTCAAAGTTTTATTTTGATTTGAAAGAGGGTTCATTTTAAGTCAATTCACAATTTAATTTCACTTATAAATGTAGCATACTTCATAAATGTAGTAAAACTTATGCTAACAGTAAAAATATATCTTTCTTTTTTATATATTTTGTTTAGTCAAACACCAATTAAATAAAATTAATATTTAACATGTGATATCATATTACATATATATTTATTTTACAGCAAACCTTCCTTAAATCATAAATTCCAAACAACAAACTCTATCATGACATTTATATCTCTCCATACCAATAAAAAATTAGGAAAATTACATTAATTATTCACAATCCAACCATCAAACTCTAACAACTATATAAAGAGAAAAGATCACACTATTTTTTTTTCACACTTCAATACTTCCCCCCTTTATTTTTTCTTTTTTTAAAAAATGAAGCTTTCTTCCTCTTTAAAAGCCAAAAAAAAAATCCTCTTTTTCTGCTTTGCTATGTCGATTGCCACATTGTGGAAACCCTAGAACTCTCAAAGATTTAACAAGAATGTTGATGATGACATGTAGATTGGTAGATACTCGAGCCCGTTACTACTATTACTATTATTAGTACTCTTTGACAGTTTTGATGATGCCACTTTAAGAATTGAACTAGTTTCTTCCGCATAAGGATCCGTCGAATCCATAGGTGTGATAACACATGAGTCATTAAATGGTAGAGACTCGACCTTGTTACTTCTTGTACTATTATTACTCTTTGACAATGTTGATGATGACACTTCAAGAATTGAATTAGTTTTTTACCCATAAGGATCCATCGAATTCATAGGCATTGTAACACTTGAGTCATTCATAAAGTGATTGAAGGCCTAGAAACTAGATGGATGCTTATGAAAAAGAAAAACTAGTTCAATTCTTGAAGGCTCATCATCAACTTTGTCAAAGAGTAATAATAGTACTAGAAGTAACGGGGTCGAGCCTCTACCATTTAATGACTCATGTGTTATAACACCTATGGATTTGATGGATCCTTATGAGGAAGAAACTAGTTCAATTCTTGAAGTGGCATCATCAAAATTGTCAAAGAGTACTAATAATAGTAATAGTAGTAACGGGTTCGAGTATCTACCAATCTACCATGTCATCATCAACAGTCTTGTTAAATCTTTGAGAGTTCTAGGGTTCCACAATGTGGCAATCGACATAGCAAAGGAGAAAAAGAGGATTTTTTTTTTTGGCTTTTGAAGAGAGAAGAGAGCTTCATTTCTTTTAAAAAGAAAAAATAAAAGGGGGAAGTTTTGAAGTGTGAAACAAATAGTGTAACCTTTTCTCTTTATATAGTTGTTGGAGTTTGATGGTTGGGTTGTGAATAATTAATGTAATTTTGCTGCTTTTTATTGGTGTGGAGAGCAATAAATGTCATGATAGAGTTTGTTGTTTGAAATTTATGATTTAAGGAAGGCTTGGTGTAAAATAAATATATATGTAATATGATATCACATGTTAAATATTCATTTTATTTAATGGATGTTTGACTAAACAAAATATTTAAAAAAGAAAGACATACTTTTACCGTTAGCATAAGTTTTACTACATTTATGACATATGCTACATTTATAATTTAAATTAAATTGTGAATTGACTTGAAATGAACCCTCTTTCAAATCAAAATAAAACTTTGAATTTTTATTATACATTTATAGAGTTTGTTGTTTGGAAATTTGAGAGAATGAATTGAATTGGATGATTTTGGGGGTAAAAATCATTATACAAGGCTTTGGGTAGAAGGTAAAACGATGTAGTATTGAGTTAAAATAATTGGGAAAAGATTGGAACGACCCTGACTTAAAACTGCTAAATTGACTCTCTAAAAGGCCTTTATGGGCCGTCTAGAGCACCATGGCTCGTCAAGTGGGTCGTGAAGATGCTCTGCCCGACAGGGCTTCACTATTTCAGGCATAACTTTTTACTCTGAGCTTGGAATTAGGCAAATTTGGTGGCGTTGGAAAGAGGACTCAAAGAACTTTAATTTTATAGGTCATGGGTCTCCTAATTCATTTTGTGATAGAAGATGTGATCTTTTGAAGTTGACCCTAAACCCCAAATCTGATAAACCCCATTCACGACGACTTCACGATCCGTGTGAAGCTTCACAGGTTGTTTAGACGTCTGTGGTCATTAACAAGTGACTAGGGGAGAAACCCCTTCTGTGTAGGCCACTTGATGACCCCTTGGATGGTTCGTCAACCTCACCACAGGCCGTCTAGACATCCGTGTGAGGGACACTGTCAAGCCCCGAGCCTACACCCTAAACATGGCCGGCACTCGAGAATTGTTACTGTCCCAAGCGAACCCTTAGCCTGGCTCAACTCTCAGTGGAAGACTTACTCAAGTAAAATAGAATCACAAAAACAACTCAACTCATATAAATAAAGTAGCTAACTCAAAATACTCAAATGAACATAAGTGTTCAACTCACAGTCTTTAAAACATTAACAATAGAAATGAAAGAAAGACTCCTCAAATATTGTTGTCTATCTATGAAGCCTCTAATACTATGAGGGATGTGGGGACAAGACCCCCGATCATTCTAACAAAACTGAAATAACGATAATAAATAAGGGATCCTCCGAAAGCAAGGAGGCTCACCAAACAACTCTGGAACTGGAAGTGGTATCAACGAAGCGTCTGTTGATGACCTTAATCTCCTATATCTGCATCATTTCATGATGAAGGCCAAATAACATCAGTACATTGAATGTACGAGCATGTAAGGGTAGCATTGAACATAACATAAAAGCTTGAACTTGGAAAGAAGGAAACATACTCACCTCAACTCTACTCAACTCAACCTCAACTAATGGATACTCAACTCAATATAGTATAAAAATGACAATAAAGATGCAGTTTATATAAACAATTTAAAATAGTAGGTAACAACTCAATGTATTTAAAAATACAATAATAACTCAGTTTGTATGTAAAAATACAAAAATAACTCAATTTGGGAGATTCTCTAACTGACAACATCACTATGAGCTATGTGATGATACATCCTCTCACCCACGCTGCCAAAATTGTCCTATACCTTGTCGGGGTATAAAATTCCTCAACTAAGTGGATCTACTAAGCTATGCTTAAAAATCAATAAGGAATCATCTAAAAAGTATGACCATTTCTACCCAAGTTAGCTACATGGTTTATGATGACTTTGAGTTGTATGAACTCGTCCCCATATCGGTGCTCAATAGTACTCCTAAAACTATACTCAGCTCCTATGTCATTTCCTCATCCTCAAGGTTTGAGATTATTACTCAAAAGGTTCACTTAAAAGATATTATACTCAAAAACTCCTCATGAACTCATTTGGAAATCGATGTTTCCTCTCATTTTAAATGTAAAAACATTTATTCTTGGGAATACTTAGTTCCAATATATTCATTTTAAAAAAGTGAAAATCAACTCTCCTCATCCTCAAACTCAAGTACTCAAGTCTTAAAACAATTTTTAAAGGATTGTAAAAGACTTTTCAAAATGACTCGAAAGAACTCTCAAGACTTTATTCTTAACTATACCTTGAATTTGAATTATGAATTCAAGGGTTATGATTCATGTTATGAAGGGTCTCTAGATGTTTAGATGTAGTTTAGAGTTGTTAGAATCAAAAGGAAGTAAAGGTACACTTTAAAAGGACTTAGACGAAGCCAATGACGGAAAAAGGGTGGGGGCAGGCGACCCTGGCGCACTGTTGGCGCGGGGCGCCAGCCCCTAAACTTCAGAGAGCACTTTTTGGCGCATTGCTAGCATACCTCCCCAGCCCCCCCGGCGCATCTGAGGCGTGCCGCCCCAACCCCTCCAAAGAACATTCCAACGAATTTTCTTCTTTTATTTTTGGCCCTAATTCGCCTAGAATCGAATGGTTTCTTCCCAATTCACTTAGATTCGAAAACCCAACATAAGTACACGAAAATATACTCAAAAACAACCCTCAAACTCCTAACATTCATCTCAAGAACTTATCAAACTCATCATTAACGATTTAAGAACGAAACTTCAAGAAACTCTTCAAGAACTCAAGTCATTCAACCTCAAGAACGAAATTATGGATAAAATCACATGATTGGTGTGTGGGTGAACGAACCCAACACAATGAGAACTCACATACCTAAATTTGGTGAAACAAATCCTCGATTCGTAAAAACCTTGATCGTTCTTCCTTTTCTACTCTATTCCTCTCCTTGAACTCTTCTCAAAACCCTAAGAGTATTTAGGATTGTGAAAACTGAACCAAATAAGTTTTGACCCCTAAAATATTACTAAAACATTTTAAGCTGATGGGGTAAGGAAAAGACCAAATACCCCTTATTAATTCGGGTAAATTTCCTTAACTGGACAGGCTAACTTCAAACGGGCAAATCTCCCTCATGTGAATTCAAAACTTAGCAAACTCGGTGGCGTTGGAAAGAGGATTCAAAGAGCTTTCATTTGATATTTTGTGGGCTACCTAACGCATCTTGTACTGAAAGTTATGGCCATTTGAAGTTGACCGAAAACTCAAAACTTAAGCATAACTTGCCAAATCTCAAATTAGCTCTTTCCAAGTTAGTTCTTTCTAAAAGTATCTCTTTCTAAGACCGAGGTGTTACAGACACCTTCCTAGGGTAGGTTCTGGGAACTTACCACGAGCAACCAAATGGACTGTGGTCCCCTACATAACCTGTTTAGGGCTCTGTGGAGGGTTCCATGGTCCAATTTTGGGTTCTTCACAAGCCCATTTGACTCCTTTCTAGCCTTTATCTAATCCAAGGTTTTATAATATCTCCCCCTTGGGAACATTTGTCCTCGAATGAGATTCAAAACATCATAAGGAAGGTAGGAACTAGACCTAGAAGCCCAACATGAATGTAATCATATAAATGCACATATTTGATGAGGAAAATCCAACTCCAAGCTAAAGCATGTTCAAAACATCATTTCATAAGGTATATATGCAACTCATACTCAAATGCACATAAACATGAAGAAATCAATCAAACTAACTCATTTTTCTATAAAATCAAGTTTTTCATGAACATGCATAAATGAGGAATTATGGGAATATCTAATACACGTGAAACCAAAAGAGTGAACCATGAGGAACTAAATACCTCAAGCTAGAGTAGGCATGGAAGAAAAGAGATGAGGATAATGGGATATCATATCGAACTCAGCCTCCCAAGTAGCACTCTCAACTAACAAATTCCTCCAAAGAACCTTCACTAAAGAAAATTCTTTATTACTCAACTTCCAAACTTGTTGGTCAAAGATCTCAAACTTCTTCATAAGAAAGGCTATCCTTTATGCCAAGACTCTCCAATGGTACTATATATGTCAGATCACCAACATATTTCTTCAACAAAGAGACATAGAAAATTGGGTGCGCCGATGCCAAGTCATTAGGCAATTCAAGTTCATAAGCAACCTTACTAACATGCCTCGAAATCCGATATGGGCCCCGTATAACGGGGACTAAGCTTCCCTTTCTTTCCAAATCTCATTACACCTTCATGGGTGAAATTTTCAAGTACATCTAATCATTAACATTGAACTCAAGATCTCTTCTTCTAACATTGGCATAGGACTTTTGTCGACTTTGAGCCATTTTCAACCCTTCTCTAATAATTCAAACTTTCTCCACATCCAAATGTACTAACTCGGGACCTATCAACGCAAATTCACCCACTTCAAACCAACCTATAGGAGATTTACACCTCCTACCATATAGAGCCTCAAATGGAGCCATACTAATACTTGAGTGATAGCTATTATTATACACAAATTCAATCGAAGGCAAATGATCATCCCAATTACCCTTGAAGTCAATTACACACGCTTTCATCATATCTTCCAAAGTTTGGATAGTATGCTACGCTTCCCATCAGTTTGAGGATGAAAGGTCTTGCTAAGTTTAACACGAGTACCAAGACCCTTTTGGAAGGATTTCCAAAACTGAGAAGTGTATTGGGTACCACGATCGGAGATAATGGACAGGGGTACTCCATGCAACCTAACCAATTCCCTCAAGTACAACTTAGCATAGTCATATTGCCACCGGGTGTGGGGTAAACCAACAACAAAGTCCATATTCACATTTGTACACTTCTAAGTAGGAATATTGATGTCTCGAGACAAACCTCCTGGCTTTTGATGCTCAACTTTCACTTGTTGGCAATTTGGACACTTAGCCATAAATTTCGCGATATCATACTTCATCCCATTCCACCAATAGACCTCCCGTAAGTCACAATACATCTTTGTGGCTCCCAGGTGATTGGAATATTGATAACTATGGGTTTATGATAAGATCAGTTCTCTCAAATCATCTACATTGGGAACACACAAATGACCTTAATAACGTAGCACACCATCTCCTTCTTGGACTTTTTAAGCAATGTTTCCTTCAATTCAACCAAAGTCGGATCAAGAACTTGCTTGTCTTTCACATCCACTACAAAAGATGATTATGAACCATTTTGAACCACAACACCACCTTTGGTGGAGTCTAACAATCGGACACCCATTCGAGCCAATCTATGAACATCTCGAACTAATGCTTTCTTGCTATCCTCTACATGAGCAACAATACACATTGACAATCGACTAAGAGTATTCACCACCATATTTGCTTTACCGGGGTGATAGAGAACACTCATATCATAATACTTTAGTAACTCAAGCCACTTTTTTTAGCAAAGATTTAGATCCTTCTATTTATACACATATTGCAAACTTTTATTGTCGGTAAGGACATCGACATGAACACCATATAAGTAATACCTCCAAGTTTCCAAAGCAAACACAACCGTCACAAGTTCTAAATCATGGGTAGGATAGTTCTTTCCGTGCACCTTAAGTTTCCTTCAGACATAGGCAATGACTTTCAAATTTTGCATAAGGACACCTCCTAACCCAATTCTTGAAGCATCACAGTAAACAATAAGCCCATCGGTTCCTTCTGGTAAAGTCAACACCACAGCGGAAGTAAGTCTATCTTTCAATTCCTGAAATCTCTTTTCACATGATTCTGACCATAAGAATTTGGCTTTCTTTTAGGTCAATGTCGTCAATGGAGAGCCAATCGATGAAAACCCTTCCACAAACCTTCTATAGTAACTGGATAAACCCAAGAAACTTCTAATATTCTGAGGGGATATAGGTCTAGGCCAACTATTTACCAGATTCGTCTTCTTAGGATCTAACTCAATACCCTTTCCAGAAAAAATGTGACCAACAAAAGCCACAAACTTTAACCAAAACTCACATTTACTAAACTTTGCAAAGAGTTATTGGTCCTTGAGAACTTGCAATACAATCCTCAAATGATCGGTATACTCGTCCTCACTCCTTGAATAGATCAATATATCATCAATGAACACAATCACAGACATGTCAAGGTATTGCCTAAACACCCTATTCATCAAATCCATAAAAGCGGCCAGAGCATTAGTCAAGCAAAAGGACATCATCAAAAACTCATAATGACCATATCGAGTTTGAAAAGTTTTTTTCAGAATAGCATCCTCCTTCACCCTCAATTGGTAATAATCCGATCGGAGGTTAATCTTAGAAAAGTAACTTGTAGTTGGTAAAACAAATCATCTATCCTTGGGAGAGGATACTTATTCTTAATAATAACCTTATTCAATTGACAATAATCGATACACATATGAAGAGAGCAATATTTCTTTTGAACAAAAAAATTGGAGCACCCAATGGAAAGATACTCGGTCGGATGAAACCTTATCAAACAAATCTATCAATTGGTCTTTCAATTCCTTAAGTTCTTCCGGAGCCATTCGGTAAGGAGGAATAGAGATAGGTTGTGTTTCTAGGAGAAGGTCAATACCAAAGTTTTTTCCCTTTCGAGAGGAATTTTGGGTAGATTATTAGGAAACACTTACATAAACTAATTTACAATGGGGATCGACTCAAGAGTAGGGGTTTTAGAATCCATATCCTTCACCTGAACTAAATGGTATATGAAACCCTTAGGAATCATCTTTCTAGCTTTAAGACAAGAAACAAATCGACCTTTCGACATAGAATTTCCTCCTTCCCACTCTAGGATAGGCTCAATTGAAAACTGAAACTTGACCACTCGGGTTCTACAATCAATAGAAGCATAACAAAAATCCAACCAATCCATACCAAAAATGATATCAAAATCTAGCATATCAAGCTCTACAAGATCAACATGAGTGACTCTACGGGATAAGGAAACAGGACTATTTCTATAGACTCTCTTAGCCCCAATAGATTCACCGATAGGAGTAGAGACAGAAAACAGGTCTAACAACATATCTGGAAGAATATCAAACCTTATTGCCTCATATGGTGTCACAAACGACAAGGTAGCACAAGGATAAAGCAAAGCATAAACATCTAGATGAAATACTTTTAACATACCGATAACCACATCGAGAGAACACTCTTGCTCTTGGCGAGTCAGGAGTGCATAAAATCTGTTTTGCTTTGGAGCACTTGAACACGTACCATTAGGCGGAGCTTGCTACCTTATCTTCCCTTAGGTGTAAGTGTTGGACAATCCCTTATCTTATGTCCACTCTTACCACAACCATAGCAACCATCCATACCGACTAAGCATTTACCCTCATGCTTCCTTTCACACTTAGCACGAGTAGACAATGAAAACCCACTACCATTTCCTCATTGAGGTTTAGGGTTAGACACCCTATCTTTGTTGAATCTAGAAGAAGCATTTAAGGAGCCTTGATTGGAAAATCTTTCACGGAACCTAGAACGACTACGTCCATCGGACCTTGAATGTGAAAAGTCACCATCACCGGTCCTTGCCTTCTTTATCTCTCTAGATCTTCCCTTAAGTTTCTCTTATTCTATTTCTTGAGCATGTACCATTAGACGAGAAATGTTCATATCATTGATAAGCATGGTTGTACGACAATCTTTGAATACCATCTCGGACACTCCAACACAAACTTCCTCATTCTTGCCCTAGGGTCGGTAACCATAGTAGGAGCATACTTAGAAAATTGTGTGAACTTCAAAGCATAATCCTTCACACTCATGTTTCCTTGATGAAGGTTGATGAATTCAAGTACCTTTGCCTCCCTCATCTCAAGGGGAAAGAACATATCAAGGAAAGCAACCTTAAACTTTTCCCAATCGAGAGGACCCTCATCATCTGCCCTCCCTTCCTTCCATTGGTTGAACCAAACTTGAGAAACACCCTTAAGTTAGTAAGCGGCCAATTCTGCCTTTTCCACCGATGTCTCTCCCGTGATCATCAACACCTTATACATTTCATCAATTAACTCTTGAGGATCTTCCTCAACCTTGGAACCATGAAACTCCGGAGGACTCATTCTAGTAAAGTCCCTTACTTTAGATGTCATCATACCCACATTTAGGTTCATGGGACCACAACATCCCTATTGGATTGAATCGTCATGGCTTGAGACAATACTTGAAAAGCATCCTTAAACTCCGCATTAGTCATTTACTCGACAAAAGGATCGACCAAATCTTGAGGAGCTTGAGAAGGAGCTTCTTGTTCCACATTCTCATTTGCATTCCTCCTAATGTATGCTCTTCGAGGGACATATCCTAAAAAGTATTGGATAGGGATTAGGAGAAAGGACATGTAGAGGTGCACTCTATCGCACGACTTAGAGTAATGAAAGAAGTGGAGTTTACTAATCATTTTATAGCTTCTTATTCATAAATGTGGCGCGCTTCATACTCGTGAACAAAACTCTACTCTACGTGGATTATGAGACATCCTAGGACCTTTCTAAACCTTGTGCTCTGAATACCAAGTTTGTCATGATCCAAAGTAGACCCTAGACGTAGCATGGCGCATAGGACCCCAAAAGGCCCTACACAAGACACTTAAATAATAGAGTTTAAGAGTTTAAAAGACAATTTATATCATAAAGAGTTTGTCAAAAATGACGTGGAAGTCTACATAGTCTAAAAAGTCATCTATTACATCAAGAGTGATTGGGACGTAACCCATAATCAAATACAACATCTGAAAACTAAATACAATAAGCAATAAAAGGTTCGTTCCTCGCAACATGAGGACTCACCACTTCTCGAAACTACTAGAGGTGATCATTAGCCACGGGGATGCAGAATTAAAGCGTCGGACCCTATATTTCTGATACAATGTAGGAAAGAGTATGACTTAGTACAAAAATGTACCAAGTATAATAGTAATGCATAGAGTTATAAAATCATGCCAAAAAGGACCTTTCATGACATGCAAATACCAAGTTAAACCATAAGATAAGAGGATAGAAAACACAATCGAAATCTTGGTCAATGCAAGTAAAAATCATCATTAAACACTTGTGAGATACTTCTTGAAGTAACCTTAGTTCATCATTATTGTGGGAAGTAGCCTTAACTGACATAGAGACCATGTGAGCTATAACATGGAATTTGGTGTTTGCCCCACACTGAAAAGGGGTGTCCTTACTTGCCAAGGTAAGAACCTTACTTCTAGCATGCGTGAATCCACTAGATAATGTCTATCTAAGACAATCATCGTCTATCTAAGAAAATCATCTTATGGTGGTACATAGGTATGGGATAAGGAGATTGCTACTAGAAACACAACCTCTAGCTAGATGAGAGCTTCCATCTTAATATCCTCTCGGTGCTAAGCATAATTCATACATAATAGTCATAAATCTTAACTTGTCGTATCATTCATGGAAGGCACATCAAGTAGTCAATCTAAGCTAGGTTTCATTAGAATAGCTCCTAAAACTTGATTCAAAGTTTAGTTGAGAAAACCCTTTCACATTCATATATTGAGTAGTATGTGAGAAATCCTTTCACAACAACAACAACATTTATGATTTACTCTCAAAGCAACTTAAATCATTTTCATCAACTTCATAAAGATCTTCATAAACTCATCTTTCATAGTTCAAAACCCACATTATATCATCATAGCTTAGAAAACATAGGTTATGAATGGGTTAATGGGGATTCATCTTTAAAACATGGAATTATCTCAATTAATGCATAATAGTTCATAAAACAATCAATTGAATCAATATTGAAAGGAACCCATGATATGGAAGAAAATCCTAACTTCAATTGGAGACTTCTAACTTGTAAATTGGAGAATTTAGGAACCCTATGGAGGAAAGAGCTCCATAGGTGAGCATTATCATACCTTGGAATTCAAAGCCCTCAAGCAAATTGGTGAATTTGGAGACTTGATCTAGAAACCCTAACTTGATCACTTCTTCTTCCTCCTTAGAGAGAGAAATATTTGAGAGGATGACTTGATCTTTTTTTGGGAATTTGGGAGAATGAATTGAACTGGATGATTTTGGGGGTAAAAATCATTATATAGGGCTTTGTGTAGAGGTAAAACGATGTACTATTGAGTGAAAACAATTGGGACAACAGTGGAACGACCAAGACTTAAAACTTTTGAATTGACTCTCTAGAAGGCCTTCACGGGCCGTCTAGAGCACCACACCCCATCAAGTAGGTCGTGAAGATGCGCTGCCTGACATGGCTTCACTATTTTGGGAATAACCTTTTACTCCAAGCTTGGAATTAGGCAAACTTGGTGGTGTTGGAAAGAGGACTCAGAGATCTTTAGTTTGATAGGTCATGGGCCACGTAATTCAATTTGTGCTAAAGGATATGATCATTTGAAGTTGACCCTAAACTCTAAACCCTCTTCACGGATGACTTCACGGTCTGTGTGAAGCTTCCCGGGCTCTTTCGACGTTTGTGGTCCTGAACCAGTGACTAGGGGAGAAATACCTTCTGAGTAGGCCACATGACGACCCATTGGACGGTCCGTCAACCTCATCATGGGCCATCTAGGCGTTCGTGTGAGGGACACCTGCCCGGGGCAGGTTCTGGGAACTTACCACGAGCAACCAAACAGACCGTGGTCCCCTACACGACCAGTCTAGGGATCCGTGGAGGGTTCCATTGTCCATTTTTGGGTTATTGACTCCTTTTTAGCCTTTTTGTAATTCGAGGTGTTACAGTTATTGTATTTAGTTATTAGCAGGCCAGATCAAGGTTTCTCTTGGAACCAACAATGGTTATGATTGTTGGTCGTGTCTAGGGTGTAGACTCAACTCATGGCATATACATACCGAATAAATAGACCATACAACTAGCATATATCATGTAAGCATTTATCTATGCATGCATCTTTTAAGAACAAATCGCATATTATTGTCATCATAAAAACCATCAAATAAATTATAAGAATGATTCTTAGTGCCCTAGACCATCTTAATTAGGCCAAATAAATACACAATTCCTCTAACTTGCCTCTAATTTTCATTTAGGCATATCATCTCAACTTTGTTCTACTTCAACCCACTAACCCCTATTATATTATTACATAGTATTTGAGTATGACTGTAATAGAGAGGCAATTTTACAAAGAGTGTACTACTATAATGAATAATATTGTTGTTATAGGTAGAATGTTTTTATAGAGAATAAAATAAAACATGAAAAATCGATTATTGACAAAATCAAGGCATTATAACAAATGACTGTATTCATGTATTTTTACCTATGAATTACTTACATTAATACATCGCAAAACTTTTTTGGTAATAAATGATACATCTCAATTTTGTTTGTATTTTCAACTTTAAGAATGCAAATTCACTAAAGTAGCATAAACGAAACCTAAATCCTGGTTGACGGTTTCAAATTTGTATTGATCTTTAATTTAGCAATGTACTCCTATTCCATAATTAACCTTTTTGGTATTAGTATGTGAACATTTGGGGATGAAAAGAGGGGAAATTTTTTATCCTATGTGTTGTGATTTTCTAAATCTTGGATAAAAGTTATAGTAGTAAAATTTAAGATATTTATGAAATCCTTCCTAATGGTTTTAGAAGAGAATAAATTGCAAGAAAAGAATAAAAACAAGAAAGAAAGTGTATAAATTAACATTGAAAGATTGATGTATTTTCACTGCAGTCTAAAAATATAATTTATAATAAAACTACAACTTCTAAACCTAAAATTAAGCAAAAAGAAATTTTGAAAGTACCAAACTCCTAAAGTCTATAAAATACTATTTATTTAAAATTCAAATAGAATTCAACTCGTAATTTAAAAGGCTAACTAGTTGAGTAGGTCTTTTTTAATAAAAATGCAGTCATAAAAACTTAACAATTCTAAAGCAAATTTTCAACATTGCTTTAGGAATTGCAAAATTTTGGCCTTCTATCTTGCGATCTCCACACTTGATATCTGAAAGTGATCTTGTGAATATATCTACACATTCATCTTTGGGCTTGTAGTAAACAAAATTCACTTCTCATTTTGAATGCAACCATTGAGTACTAAATCTTTTTGGCATGTCTTCCTTCTTCATTTGCATCTTGAATTTAAACTTACCCATTTTATTTTCCTGAAGCATAGGTAACTCTTCCATTGATTTAATTCCTTTAGAAATATTGAAAGCTCCTTTAAACCTAAAAGGTTCACATTTCACTTGTGCTTTTACAATTCGAGAATCATCTTCTAATTTTTTTAGCATGTGATCTTTTTCATGTTCTACATAAACATTTTCCATTAGATCAAATAAAAAATGTTTACCTCTCATTTTAATGTTTAAAACTTCCTTTCCAGCACCATCATTGACAAAGCAATACTTATCCTCAAAAGATGCTTTGTATCCTTTTTCTACCAACTGATAAATACTCAACATGTTTTGATCAATAGCTACTTTATTACCTGCACTTGTTTTGATGACAACAGTTCCTTTTCCTTCAACAAGAACCTTGTCACCATTTCCTATCCTAATTATGAATATTTTAGTACGTTTTAATTCATTAAACAAACTCTTGTCATAAGTTATGTGGTTAGTGCAACCACTATCAATCAGCCAAAATTTTCTTGAAACCTTACTTAAGACACATGTTGCAACAAAAAGATGGTCTTCGTCTTCTTGATTGACCACATGTACATCTATCTACTTTGTGATTCTCAAATTTATTTTTGCAAATTACTACTTCATGGCTAAGCTGATTGCACTTGCTATACTTCGCGTCTGGACTTTTCCAATAATTGTATGGTGGATGACCCATTTTTTCCACAGTGCTCATAAAGTGAGTAATTTTTCAAATTTTTACTCCTGCTATGAGTTTTATAGCTAATTGTTAAAGCTCCTTCAATGATAACATCTTGCATCATAAGTCTTCTTTTCTTATGTGCCTACAAAGGAATTTAACAACTCTGTCAAGGTAATCTTGGTCAGATCTTGTGTATTTTGTAAGGTAGTTACACATGCTTCATATCTTTCGGGCAATGTAACAAGATTTATTTCAATAATTGTTGAAACTTTAAATTCAGTGCCTAGTAATTTTAACTTGTTCACAATGCTAAGCAATCTGTTAGAGTATTTTTTTTTTATTGTCTCTCAAAGTCTCTTATTAAATTCAATATTTGCATTCATCTGATTCTTTCATACCCAACATATTCTTTCTTCATATAATCCCAATTTTTTTAATGATGTGAGTGACATAATTATTGTGAAAATAATTATTGAAATAGCAGCAAACAGAGTTGCCTTCGCCTTAGACTTTGTGATTTTCTTTTTCTTGTGACTCTTGATTTGAGCTATGGTGGAATTATTTGGAAGCGGATTGATTTCATAATCCACCTTCATAGCTTCCCAAAGATTAAGTTTCCATTCTCACAGCCCATAATTGATAATTTTCACAATCAAAAAGATGGGGTTATTCATGTAAAACTAAGAATAAAAAACAAGAAAGAAAGCTTATAAATTAACATTGAATTGATATATTTTCATTGCAATCTAAGTATACAATTTATAATAAAAGTACAACTTCTAAACCTAAAATTAAACAAAAAGAACTGTTGAAAATACCAAACTCTTAAAGTCTATAAAATACTATTTATTCAAAATTCAAATAGAATTCAACTCCTAATTAAAAGGGCTAACTAGTTGACTAGGTCTGTTTTAATAAAACTACTGCGATAAAAACTTTACAATTCTAAAGCAAATATTCAACACTTCCAATTAATTGAACTATGGATTTCAATCTCCTGATGTTTAAAATTTTAAATAGTTGCACTCTAGAAAAATCAGTCTTCCACTGAGTCTTCTTTTAAAAAAATTGACTAACACCACTTACTACAAAATCAATATCCAGGAGAGTTAAAGTGAGATAGTTTAATTTCAAAACTAATCTCTTGTATTTCCCAACTAATCTCTTGTATCTCTCTAGAATATTGAAGGGATCACCATCTTTTGTTAGTTGGTTGTATATTGGGATCAATTGGAGTAATACAAGGCTAGGCTGTCGACTTTTCAGTTTCCTTAAGAAGGTCAAGGATATACTTCTTTTGGGATGGAAATATTTCCTTCTTCTTCTACTTGCTTCTATTCCCAAGTATTTCAGTTGTCCCAAGTCTTTCATGTAAACCATCGGATACAAGATAGACTTCAATCACATACTACACAATTAACTCTAACTATGCTCATTGTTGGCTAAAATGATGGGGGAAAATGTGATATATTCCTTTATAGATTTGGAATGAATCTTACAAGTTGAGACACACAAGACACAAACTCTCGATCAACAACTAAACACACACTTGATAACTCCATCAGCTCCCTTGCAGTTCTTGAAAGCTTGTGATCTTCTTAAGAGAGACAAAAAGGCACTTTTTGCCTATTCCTTCAATGTGAGAACTAGGTAGTTTCATGTCAACAAAGGTATATTATCCTCTGAACAAAACAACCTAGTATCCTCCCATTGGCTGAGAGCTCTGTCTATTTTTCTTGTGCTCACCAACTGTGGTAGTGTTGGCAGCTTTACAGTTGTTCCCCATCTGACCAGGGAACATTCGTGACTCATTGTATCAGGTCTCATTGTTTTTTAGGATCATCAAAACAATGTATTTATATTTTCCCCCTTTTTAATGATGACAAAGAGTAGTCGATCATGCACGCTAACTCAACATGTCCCATTTATCTTATGTTCCCCCTATCACCAATTTCCCTCTCTTATAAGCACTGTTCCACCTATCGCCAGTCAAAATTAGTATATTTCTAATTGACACAAACGCTTACCTTTGCGACGAGACATAGGAATGCCAAGATTTTCTGTTAGAGAGGGATTGACCAGAGGAGGATCAAATCCCGAAAGAGTTGGTGCATGACATGTATCATCGACCTCTTGTCACCTGGAATAAACTTAAAATATAATTGTCATTTTTATTTCAATAGGAAGAACATCAGAAGATACATTTTCAATGGACTACTCAACACAAGTTAGAATTTCCTTATGGTGTTCTAAGCTCGAAGGAATGGTCTTATAGATGAGCTATTATTCTTCCTCCCCCTGAGTGGGAGAGGTGTCGAGAGAGGAAATATTATATGTTCAAGAGAACACCATATCTATAGACACCATATATTTTTTAAGGCTTGGAAAGTAGCATTAATAATTTTCTGTATGCAAGAATACCTCAAAAAGACGCACTTCAAGGCCTTTGGATTTAGTTTAGTAACATGGTGTCACACTACAAGCCTACACCCTGGATGTGACTAGCACTCGATGTCATTGTTGGCCTTAGCATACCCATAACATGGCATTGAACATGAGAATACATCTAAACATGAGTGGAAGAGTGCATTTGAAAGCATTTGAAGAGAAAAGTTTTAGAATAAAATAGATTTTGTAATATAAGTCATAGAAATTTAAAACCATTGTCAAAGGACACGAAGGTCCAAACACAACATAACTATTCATCTATCTATGAAGCCTCCAAACATAACTGAATAGTATCAACCGAGACAAGACCCCGGTAAACCTTCAAAGAAAATATAACTTCCTAAAATATATAGACTAAGTCCCAGATCATAGAGAGGGGATCACTAATAGCAAAAGATATGGAATTTAGAGAGTGGCCTGATCACACTTTTGTATATCTAAGTCTGCATCAGTAAAAAGATAACCCGCCGGCAGAAGGGACATAAGTACATATGGAATTGTATTGTATGTAAAATGACAGAATGAAAGATAAAGGTACATATCAAGATCAGTAGAAATAGTTTAATCAGTCATAATTGTAACATATGAAGGTTAAGAGATGAGGTCATTCAAACTTACTTAAGAATATTTCTTTCATGATATTTTAGTTAATTGTGGGAGTCTAAAAAAGTAACCGACATAAAAACCATGTGAATGCATGGAGTCAGCCCAATTAGCTAAGTCATCTCATACCTTCTCAGATATAAGACATGTGTGTACGTATCATGTGGATCCATAACTAGCTTGTTGGAAAGAAAAAGATAATCAAAAGGAAAAATAAACAGAAAAAAGAGCAAAAGAGATAAAAAGTTACTGCAAACTTCCTCAATTCTGGTTAATTAATAAAAGCAACAAGGCCTATAAATAGGCTTACCAAAAAATTAAATACAAAAATCTAGGTCCACTAACCCACTAATTACTAATTAGCTACTAATCTGCCACAATATTTAAACTTGCTAAGATAAAGGAAACTAACTAACAAACTCCTGAAGACTTGGTCAAGTTTCTTTTTGAATCATTTTTCAACACTCCCTCTTGATTCAAAACTACAAACTCCAATTTGACCTCTGAAGAACTCGTGCTTTGCTTGTGAAAGTGACTTCGTGAAGATGTATGTTGCTTGCTCATTTGTATCACAAGACTTCAAAGTAATTTCTCCAGTAGAAACAAGACTCCGGATAAATTGATAGCGAATATTTATGTGCTTTGTTCTACTATGGAATGTTGGCTTCTTTGACATCGCAATAGCAAATCTATTGTCACAAAAAATCTCAGTTGCACCAGCTGGTTTCTAATTAAAATCAGCAACAAGTCTCCTTAACCAAACTACTTGACAAACTGAGAAATTGATGCAATATATTCAGCCTCTGAAGTTGATAAGGCCACCACTTCCTTCTTCTTTGGACTCCATGAAACTTCTCCAGATCCAAGATTAAACAAGAAACCAGATGTGCCTTTTCTATCATCAATGCTTCCTGCGTAGTCACTATCAGTAAAGTTAGTTACTGTGAAATTTGTTACCTTAGAATACCAAATTACATGGTATGTTGTCCCTGCGATAAATCTCAATACTATATTCGCAACTCCTAGGTGAAGCTTACTTGGATTGTGCATAAATCTTGATATGACCCCAACAGAGAAAGGAATGTCTGGTCTTGTATGAGACAAGTAGTTCAAACCACCGACCAGACTTCTAAAATAAGTCACATTTGTAGGCTCATTATTGCTCCTTTGAAAGCCACTCTCCTGGAAATAAGAGTCAATTTTGAAGTACCATGCCCGCGGAGCTTGTTTTAAGCCATAAAGTACCTTTTTTTAACTTGTAAAACTTATCTTCTTTGCCATTAACCACGAAACCTTTAGGTTGTGAGACATGCCCTTCCTCTTCCAAATCACCATTTAAAAAA
>JAJONQ010003227.1:0-19465 GCA_036250385.1 Solanum microdontum | reverse complement strand
CACTTGGGATAGCTTTACAGAAGCTTTCATAGATCACTATTTGCCTCGAGAGATTAGGGATGGCCGGGTGGACTAGTTTCTGAACCTCCGACAGGGTGACATGAGTGTCCGAGAGTACGGGCTGAGATTTGATTCATTGGCTAGATATGCACCAGCATTTGTTGATACGATGCATGACAGGGTGCGTAGATTTGTGGGAGGGCTTGACTCAGACTATATCGAGGCTTGTTCTACCGCTACGCTAAATGATAATATGGATATCTCGCGGATTCAAGCCTTCGCACAGGGAATAGAGGATCGTTGACATCTACAATATACGAGTGAGAGGGCCGAGAGAGATATACAGAAGAAGGCTAGGCCCGCTGGTTCGCAAGGAGATTTTCAGGGTGGTCCCAGACCCTGATTATTTGTGAGAAAGAAAGATGGCTCACTGAAGATATGTATCGATTATCGACAGTTGAATAAGGCAACTATAAAGAATAAGTATCCCCTTCTGAGGATAGATGACTTGTTTGATCAATTACAAGGTGCTAAGTGTTTCTCAAAGATTGATTTAAGATCAGGGTACCACCAGATACGAGTTCGGGAGAAAGACGTTCCAAAGACAGCTTTTAGAACTAGATATGGACACTTTGAGTTCTTGGTAATGTCTTTTGGATTAATTAATGCCCCAGCAATGTTCATAGACCTGATGAATAGTATATTCAGGCCGTATCTAAACTTGTTTGTGATTGTATTTATTAATGATATTTTGGTGTATTCACATTCAAAAGATGAGCATGAAAATCATCTGCGAGTAGTCCTTCAGGTTCTTTGAGACCAAGAACTTTATGCAAAGGTTTCTAAGTGTGAATTCTGGTTAGACTCTGTAGCTTTCTTAGGCCATATTGTATCAAATGCAGGCATTGCGGTTGATACACAAAAGATTAAGGTCGTAAAGACTTGGCCCAGACCCATGACTCTGACTGAGGTTCATAGTTTCTTAGGGTTAGCTGGGTACTACAGAAGGTTTGTAGAGGGATTTTCTTCAATTTCAGGCCCATTAACGAAGCTGACTCAAAAAGCAGCTAAGTTCCAGTGGACTGAGGCTTGCGAGCACAGTTTCTAGGAGCTGAAAGACAGGTTGACATCAGCACCAGTTCTTACATTGCCAGACGGTTCAGAAGGCTATGCGGTGTATTGTGATGCTTCTGGTGTTGGGTTAGGATGTGTTCTAATGCAACATGGTAAGGTTATCGCATATGCTTCAAGGCAGTTGAGAAAACATGAGAAGATCTATCCGACCCACGACTTAGAGTTGGCTGCAGTTGTGCATGCACTAAAGATCTGGAGACACTATTTGTATGGCGTTCATGTTGACATTTTCAAAGATCATAAAAGCCTTCAATATTTCTTTAGACAAGATGAGTTAAATCTACGACAACATCGATGGCTTGAGTTACTGAAAGACTACGATGTGGATATTTTATATCATCCAGGAAAGGCGAATGTGGTAATTGATGCCCTCAGTCGAAGATCTATGGGTAGTTTATCATATTTAGATATTGAGAAGCGTGAGCTAGTGCGGGAGCTGCATCAGTTAGCTAGCTTGGGAATCAAATTGTTAGAGCCAGAAGATAGTGGGGGTAACAATTCAGGAGATAGCCGTATCATCTCTAGTTGTAGAAGTAAAGTCACGGCAACAAGAGGATCCTAGCTTAGAGCAGCTTAGAGCCAAGGCTCAGGATCCACAATCTTTAGCATTTGATATAGCAGAAGATGAAGTCCTCAGATATAGAGGTTGATTGTATGTTCCAAATGTTGCAAGGCTTCGACATCGAATTATGGAAGAGGCACATCTTCCCATTATTCTATTCACCCTGGTTCGACGAAGATATACCATGATATTAAGGAGATCTATTGGTGGCACGGGATGAAGAAGGACGTTGTTGAGTTTGTGGCACAGTGTCCTAACTGCCAGCAGGTGAAGGTTGAGCACCAAAAGCTCGTTGGGCTAGTTCAGGGGATAGCCATTCCTTTGTGGAAGTGGGAAGCAATTAATATGGATTTTATTACAGGGTTACCTCGATCGCGTCGCAAGTTGGAATCTATTTGGGTAATTGTTGATAGACTAACAAAATTTGCCCACTTCTTACCAATCAGAGCTACTTTTACGGCCAAAGACTATGCAGGGCTCTATATTAGGGAGATTGTTAGGCTACACGGTGTCCCAGTACTATTATCTCTGATAGAGGAGCACAATTCACCGCCAACTTCTGGAAGTCCTTCCAGAAAGGACTGGGGACACAGGTTAATCTTAGTACTGCCTTTCACCCTCAGACAGATAGCTAGGCTGAGCGCACAATTTTGACACTCGAAGATATGTTACGGGTGTGCGCGCTAGACTTCGAGGGGAGTTGGGATTCCAGCATCGGGATGGCACCTTATGAGGCTTTGTATGGGCGAAAATGTAGATCCCCCATTGGATGGTTCGAGGTAGGTGAGTCAAGGTTGATTGGACCCGATTTAGTACAGAAGACAGTGGAGCAGGTCAAGCTTATACGGGAGAGGTTGCTAACAATTTAAAGCTGACAGAAGTCATACTCAGATGTACGATGAAGGGACTTAGAGTTTTGTGTCGATGACTGGGTATTCTTAAAAGTCTTGCCTATGAAGGGTGTTATGCGATTTGGCAAAAAAGGAAAGCTTAGTCCAAGATTCATTGGGCCATACGGGATCCTTCGTAGGGTAGGACGAGTGGCTTATGAGTTAGAATTGCCTTCGGGGCTAAAATCTGTTCATCCAATTTTCCATGTACCGATGCTACATAAGTGTGTAGGAGACCCTTCTCAGGTTGTCCCAGTTGAGGATGTTCAAATCACAGAGGAGTTGTCCTACGAGGAAACTCCAGTTGCTATAGTAGATCGGCAAGTCCGTAAATTGAGGACCAAAGAGGTGGCTTTGGTTAAAGTATTGTGGAGGAATAAAAATAGAGAAGAGGTGACCTAGGAAGCTGAGGATGGCATGAGGTCCAAATATCCTCACTTGTTTCATACCCCAGGGTGATGTCATATCAGTTTATATTAGGGAAGTAAAGTAAGATACCTATATATATATATATATACACTATTGCATATTATTATTGTGGTTGTCGTTGTATATCTGCTCACACTATTGTGGTGGAGCTATAACGCTTAGCTATTTATATTGTCATGTGAGACGCTTAGGTTAGAAATTTTTCATTTCAGGTTCCTAGATAGTGACATTTACAAAGGATGCACTGCCTAAATTTTGGCAACTCCTAACGACTAAACAGCGTGACTCAGATTTTTCATTCGAGGGCGAATATTTCTAAGGGGGGAAGGATGTAACACCCCGACTTTTCAAAACGTCTAAATTAACTCGTATCTTCGTGGAAAGACAAGGAGGGTGTGTAATAAATTAAAAATGATGTGTTATGTGATATTTTAAGTGTTCAAGTGTTGTATCTCAAGTTTTGAAGTTAGGTAAGTGGCAAAATAAAAGTTGGCGAAAGTTATCGTAAATTCCTTTTTAAAGATTTTTCTGAAATTTGAGTCAAATGTCTCGGACGTTTTCTCCCAATATATTAAAAGTCATGGTCCCCGCGAGCTATGAAATCGGTCTACGAGTCTAGTTTCCAACGGATCAAACTGTTTGTTCATACGACTTTAGAATAGAGAGATATTGGCATTTTCGTGGGACTGCGCAAGCAGGCACATGAGTTAGGGCCCTAAGTCAGTGGAATGTTACATATATCTTCTCCTTCGACCTTTTTCTCCATTTTTAAGCTAAAAACCAAAGAAATTAGAGAAACCCATTTCTAGGATCAAGTGAAGTATAGATTTTCTCGACTTAAGTCCTTGACGAAAGTTGTTCTACGCGTTGGGCTCATCATCATGGTATAATTTTTTTTATGGATTGCGTAGCATATCACACTTTAGTGTTTGGACATCAAGGGTTTGAATATATTTGAACGTTTTGAGGCGAAATACGAACCTAAGATCGAGGTAAGACTCTTCTTTCATCGACTTTAGCTTTTATAAGCAGCAAACATCAATTTGCGATAGAAATACATATCTTTTATTATATTGTCATGGTATCTTTTATTTTTGCGTGTTGTTTATGGTCCTACCTTGTTTTAGTATCGAGGGAGTTATGAGTTAAAGTCGTTAGGCCATGTGAATTTAGCGAAAAAGGTATGCTAAGGCTATTCTCTTCCTATGGAATGTTTCCTTAAAGCTTAGGAGCAATGTAATTGAGTTGTTAGCGTTGTTATACTTGTAGCCATTATTGTTGATTGTTGGCTGCTCGAGTGCGTATAATCCTCTCTTATCGGGATTCTTATTCAGTAGTAGCATTCGTATGTTGGACACGACTTAGAGGATATTTGTATAGGTTGCTTATAACTAAATTGCTCCCTTTTAGTTGTTGGATTGTTATTGTTGCCTTTGGGCTATTGTGATTAGCTGCAGGAATGTGATCTATGCCTAGCAGGGTTATGTTCTGCCTATAGGGCTATATGGACGCCTAAAGGGGCTATGAGTTACCTATGGGACTATATTGATGCCTAGAAGGGCTATGAGTTGCCTACAGGGATATATATTGACACCTAAGAAGGCTATGTGCTTCCTACAGGGCCATGTTGTTGCCTAAGAGGGCTATGAGTTGTCTATAAGCTATGTTGATGCCTAAGAGGGCTATGTGACTGCTTGCGGGGCTAAGGGACTACCGATAGGGGTATACAGGCTGATTGGCACCTTTCGGGCTTATGGGGGCCTGAGTAGGTGGTCTTGTGTGCTGTATGCACCTGCCGAGCTTATGGGGGCTTGGTTAGGTTATTGTTTTATTATGTTTGATAAATTTAGATTTAGAAGCAGGTCAGTACAGTTATCTTATCCTTAATTTATTTATCTGATTATTCCAGTATATCAGGATACCTCATCATAGTCTATTGCCTTTCATACTCTGTACATTATTTTGTACTGACGCCCCATTGCCTTGGGGGCGCTGCATTCATGCATGCAGGTCCTGACAGACGACCGAGTAGACCTCCTCAGCAGCAGGATTGACTTTTATCCGGTTGGTCAACCCCTTTCCTCCGGAGCTGCCAGAGTTGGGAGGTTTGTTACCTTTTGTTGTATATATTCTCATGGGTAGGCTAGGGCCCTGTCCCACCAATCTTTACTACTCTTAGAGGCTTGCAGACTAGTGTGTAGGGTTTATAGCTATGTTATGGCCATGCTGGCCTATGTTGTTGGTTTGAAGAAGCTTGTGAGATGTTTGATGTATTGTATTGATATATACCTGCTTTTAGTTTTCGTATAGATATCATGGTGGCCTCGATGGCCCAATCAGAACTTCTGTGCTAGTTCGCTATTTATTTATATGATTTCCTGGGAGTAGCTGTTTGTTTTATAGATTAGTTGACTGGGGCCTTGCCAATCGAGGGCTTAATTTTAAGCCGAGATATACTTATTTATTTTCTTGACTATTTGTGGCTGTCGTACGCTAGTAGCAAATGGTTCAGCAGGGTCGGCTCAAGCCTGAGTTCTGGCATTAGGAGCCAGTTGCGTTCTTGAATCTGGGGCGTGACATTCTTGCCCCAACTTCATGCTTTAGTCAACTCTTGCATTCATTTATAGTGAAATTTTGAGACGTTATCAAAATTTGCCCTAGTTTCTACCTTATAGATAAATAGAAATTTCTAAAACATATGACCGAGCCACAAGGCGCCTACGTATCTCATAAAAAATAGGAATAAGGTCGTGTGTAGTTCAGGATACAACACAAAGATTTTTTTTTTTTTTTTAAAGTGACCTAAACTAATGAGGCCGCCTAAGTATCCTATCAAGAAAATCAGGTCAAAACATAGTTCAGATTACATAAAAAAAAATTCAAAATTTCTGCTACTATGACTGAAGTTGATAGAAGCCACTTATGTATCCCACCGAGGACATCAGGTCAAAACGTAGTTCAAATTACATCAAAAGAAGTGCCAAATGGAAATAAACTAAATTAAGCTTCCAAAAATAAACATCTTCTCACTGGATCTAGACGGATGAACTTTGGTCATACGTCAGCATCCACGTCTGGTAGCATCAATGTTTTTCAAGACAAAAACTCTTGCTAAACAAGTGCAAAATTCCTTAGCTTCTTTTTGCTATTAACTACAAACTATTTTGAGTATCAGCGCTTCACTATGTTTGGACAGTTATGCAACATATGACCATGAAAACATATCCACATGCTTTCTTAATAATTCAATTAATGCTTCTTTCTCAAATGGCTCTAGACGAGCATTGATTCTAACTTCCCTCACTAGCTTTGAGTTGCCTAAATTCAAAATTTCAATTTCATCCAAAAGTTGTTCAAATTCCTTAGCTAGCTTATCGAGTTGCACGTCATTTTTGTATCCTTTGAATTTCTGCTGGCCATTCATATTCTGCTCTTTTGTCTCATCACATGTCATAATCATAGGACCAACAAGTTTAAAAAAATTTAAGCTGAAAGAGTAAAAATAAAAGTGATAAGATAAAAATAAGGAGTTAAGGAGAAATGAAAGACATATAAAGATTTCGCATTTGAGCTTTCAAAAGGAGAGGCAAAACAACAAAAATTTCTTCTACATGATTAAAGCCTCAATTTTAAATCATGTCATTTCAAAACACTGCTAAAATTTAATCTACCAAGACTTTCGGTGAACCAAGGACGGAGCAGAGGTCCAATTCTTCAAGGCATCTCCTGGTTCAGCATTCCAGATGGTCGGTGTCTCAGTTAAATCTTCAGTAATGAATAACTTTTGATCCCTTCAACTGGATCATCTTCAAGAATGTCTTCAAACATTTGGGTTGCGGGAAGATTTGGGAGAAAAATAGGATCAGACACAGAAATGTCACCTATCTTCTTAAATTCAGGCTTAATGATGGTCTCTAGAATGGTTTTTCCTGCTGGCATAATAGTTCCCTTCTCATCATCTATGGTAACCATGTTCACACCCACATTCCCATGGTTAGGTAAAGTATTGCTTTTCACATTTGGAGAAGCTCTTTTAAGCTGAATCACACTCTCTTTGATCAAAAACTAAATCTTATCTTTGAGAGCAAAACAACTTTCTGTATCATGTCCTGTAGCCCCTAAATGATATGTGCAATGCTTAGACTCATCAAACCACTTAGGACGAGGCTTGATATCTCTCCACCAAATTGTTTGGATCACTCCTGCTACTTTCAACCTCTTAAAGAGTTGGGCATAGGGCTCAACAAGGGGTGTGTAATTCTTCCAATTTTCACAATTTTGACAAGACCTTGGTGGAGTTGCTGAATTATTTAGAGGTTGGTAACGTAGTGGTTGTTGGTAATATGGTGAGTTTTGATATATGGGTGGTTGCTGGTAGTACGCTGGTTGGGCGTTATAAACAAGATAAGAAACAGGTGAAAACATTTAGTTGTGTGGGCTTTGAAGTGACTGTCTATGGTATGCGTGCATCTGGCTTGGACTTCACTCCTAAATATTCATTAAAGTTGCAAATTCCTCCTTTTTCTTCTTAATTCCTCCGATTGTTCCAAATTGAATTGCCTTATTTGTTTCCTGTAAGGCTGTAAAGTTTGTGACTCTCCCAGACTTGATTCCTTCTTCCAAAGCTTCCCCAATTTTGACGAGGTCCATGAATTTGGCACCTATCATGAGCAACATCCTTTCATAATACATATTATCTTAAGCTTTGATAAAAATGTATTTCATTTCATTTTCATCCACTGGGGTCGAACCCTAGCCGCTTCAGATCTCCAACGGATAGCATACTTACGAAAAGTTTCAGTGGTCTTCCTTTTCAACTTTTCAAGGTAAAATCAATCAGGAACAATTTCAATGTTGAACCTGAACCTTTCCATGAAATCCTCTGCCATATTGCTCCAACTACGCCAAACCTTAGGATCTTGCTCGATATATCAAGTTAATGCATTTCCAGTTAGACTTCTGATAAACAACTTCATTCTTACAGTCTCATTTCTTACTACCCCGACTAGCTTATCACAATAAGATCTCAAATGATTGCGGGGATTTTCGATGCCATCAAACATCTCAAATTTTGGTGGCTTGTATACATCAGGTAAGTCAACGTCAGGATGTACACATAGGTCCTCATACTTGAGTTTCTCTCCTCTTTTTGGAAATTCAAAAATTCCTAACTTCTTCCCTCAACTCACGCATTTCCTTATCACGTTCCTCCTCCTTCGACTTCAACTCTTTCTCCAACAACTCATATGGATCAACAATTGATGTCAGGGTAACAGATGGTTGAACTTGTGTAACATATATCGGTGGAACACATTGCATGTTAGGATCAACACGTGCCGCTGATATATGTTGAGGTATCGAGTGATTTTAAACTGGTGGAGTATTGTGAGGATCGTTAGTTGGTGTGGTATGTGATGGGTTTGGGGGAATTTTGTTTTGTGGGCTTTGATATGTGGGAAATTGTGTGGTATACTATTGATAGAAGGGAATTTGATTTGGAAGGATTTGGTAGTTGAGAACTGGGGTGAGAGATTGCGTGTTGTTAGGGACTTGAACGGGTGGCGGGGTAACATGTTGAGTATTGGAAGGAATTTGGCTGGATGGTTTTTAGAACATGATAGATAGATTGGCATACTGGGAGTTAACATGAGCTTGATTTGTAGGAGGTTGGTTTATGGGATGTGAGTTCATGACGGGTGTGCTTATGAACTGAGTATTTTGTGGAGGAAAATGGTTAGGAACGAGAGGTTCTAGAGATGAAAAATGAGGAGGTATTGGAGCAGTAGTACTTGGTTCCTAAGGAGTGATGTTGAAGACCAGTAACTTGCCAAAGTTCCTAACACGCTCAACTTCTCCTTGCAAATCAACGATTTGTTGCTCTAAGCGAGCAATATGTTCATCATTACTAGTGTCGTCCTTAGTTCCCGAACTTTCAGAATTATCTTCAGTAGGGGTGCAATTTTCAATGCCCAAAAGTTCTGCCATTGGTGGATCAATCACGTTAGTTCTTGGCCTTCGAACTGCCCATTGATGTAAAGCATTTGCGTCGTCAGACATCTCGATTGTCAGTGAGAATAAATCTTTTTGGGGAATAGGAATAAAAAATAAAAATAAAAAGAAAAATACAAAAATAAATAAATTAAAATGATGTTAGATGAGGTGACAAAAAATTAAGTAATTTTAATATGTGCAAATAAATCACATACCAAGCAAGTAGTGCATATGAACATATTAAACAAGTAATAGTAACAAACAACAAATCAACAAGGCATCTTAATATGCAAGGGACCTCTTTTATGTCTGAGGTAGGCCTAACAAAATTTTGAAGGACAAAAAATTTGCCAATATAAGTCATTCTATAGCTCTTAAATAATTAAACAAATATACTATAAAAAAAAGTTCATGAATAGTTTTACAACTTCATTATATTTTGTACGATAAAAATGAACCTAATAAACTAAGTTTAAAATGTTGTTGTCCCCCAACGATCATTGTCTTTATTGGTGTCTCTGGGATAAATCTTCCATCCAGCAAAGTTTAGGATCTTGACGGCCATTTGAACTGCAAAACAAATGGTTAGTCTATACCTTCCTAATTTAATTATTTAAGAGCAAAGAGTCATTATTTAGGCACAATTATCCTTCAAATATGCACACATAGTATGATCAAGTGTCACTTGGGTCATGAACCCGCTTTTTCATTTGGTAAGGTAAACTAATGTTCTTAATACGCCATGGGTATTAAGACTCTTAGGTTTAAATGATGCATGCTCCTTAAAAGGTGTTGGTTTAGCTCTATCTTATGTTGACTAAGAGTTAGTTTGCTAGACACAAGGTTTTCGAGTGGACAACTCGAGTGAAAAGGCTATGTGGTTACACAGAAAAAGATCTGGACACCCCGCGCATATGCCAACGCTCCTAAATTTTGGGATTTTAAAAGAAATTTGTTGGTACGTAAAACACACCTCGCGTGTACGTGTGATAGTGTAAGCTTTCCAGAATTGGAGAAATTATAAATGAAATGACAGTTTATATAAAGTAATAACAAATAAATAATTTATGTAAAGCAATAATAAAATAACTAGTTTATATCACATAAGCATGATAAGTAAAGTATTTCGGCATTTAAAATAAAACAAACAACAAAAACAAAACATGCAAATATTAAAAACTCAAATATTATTAACCTAAGTCTGTTATGGTTAGAATCTATTAAATCCCTAGCAGAGTCGCCATTTTTGTTATGCCGTAATTTTATTATCTTTAGAAAAATCACTTTTGAAATGTTCTAAGTATCAAACAATTTGAGAAAAATACTTAGAAAAGAGTCACCACTTAATTTTTAAAAGAAATTAAGAAAACTTATAATTTAAATTGACTCTAACAGATTAAATCTTTAAAAAATTACAGAAAATAGGTAAGAGGTTCTCATTTACACTTCAAGAAGGTTTTTAAAGGATTTGAAAAGTCTGCTAACATGCGATTATCTTGTGACTTGGTTAAAATATTTTGACTATTTTGTCGAAAAATTATTAACGTGAGAAAATAGTAAAAAACAAAGAACAAGTTTTAATTTTTAAAGAGAGAGGATATTAATTGAAATATTTGAATTAAATGCATTTGATTAGAATTTAATTTCTTCTAGATTAATTAGAATTTACTTGATTCATTTTAAATAACAATTTAAACCAATTTGATTAATTAAAGCATGAAAACTCATTTCAAATTAATTGAAAAATAATTTTAAAAAATTGACTATATTCAATAAAAGTATAAGAGTTGATAAAAAAAAAAAGGAATTATATTAAAATGTACAAACATAAAGAATATAATTCATCTTTTGAGAAATTTAATTAAGTGGATTAACAATCTTAAAGTTAGGGTTAAATAAAAAGAAACAAATATCACAATTAAATAATTTATGAGTAAGAGAGAGAAAAAAGATTTGGGCCTTTCTTGGGCTTGCTGCAACCAATTTGGGCTTCAACCCTATTTCTGCAATTGAAACCCTGTGTATACACCAGGTGTATACTGCTGTATACAACGCGTATTTTGGCCCCTTTTCGTGTATATTTGGTTGTATATCGAAAGTATACAACCTACTTCAACTCTTACAACTTGTACTTCCATTTTTGGCCACGTATTTATTGTACTCAGCATGTATAACAGTGTATAATGTTGTATACAACACATAAACAACCCATTTCTTGGGCTCCCGGATCAGTAACCTGTCCTAAACCTGTAATTCCACTTCCAATGGTTTAACTAAGAATGTGGGCTTACTCGGTAAATAAATTCTAGCCTCCATGGCTCATATAAAAAATGTAAAGAGGAAAGAAAGTCCACAAGAGACTCGGGCAAGGTTCACATGCAACAAAATGGCAAAAGAGTAGCACACGCCTAACCAAAATGAACAGAGAAAAATGATATGCCAAATATGCAACAGAAAAACAATGAAATATATATACATTATCATATAATCAAAATTAAAATAAATCATAAAAGGACAAGCAGGAAGCTTTAAAGAGATGACTAAAGAACACCATAATCATATTTAAGCTAATGAATTAACAAGGCAACTGACAACAAATGCATGTGGGCAGCAAGAAGAACAAAAGAAAAAAATGATCTTTATTACACACCAAAGTAACTGAATAAAAATAGCATGGATGCAACCAGTTGAGCATGGAGTATGTCTTTGGATATTATGTAATTAAGAAATCATTTTGAGGAAGAGAATACAATGAAGAATTGGTCAAGCATAAAATAGAACAAAGACATAGACAATGTATGTAACTGTGAATATCCATTTTCAAGCTTAGCACAAAACTACCCCTACGGTCGATCCTAAACTCTTATGTATACCTGAAGACAAATTAAAGTTGACATTAACAAACAACTAAAGGGCACATTTATGAAGTCAAGAACGAGGCAAGGATAGAAACAAACAAGTCCAACAACATTCGAATGAGAAGATTTGAGAAGGGAAATAAACAAAACACACTCGAAAAAGGAAGAAAAAAAACAACAAACTAAATATAAATCAACAAAATTTTGACTCAATATTACGACTAACTCATGGAAACAACTAAGAACATATACATCATCATCAACCCAATAGCAACTAACAACAAACAACCACAGAATAAAGGTTTTCTAACATCGAAAATGTCACTTTGAAATAGAAGAAGAGGCGAGGAGAATATTATAAAGGAGAAAACATTAACTTTTTCGGGGCATCGACTGGGATAAGGCGAGTCTGAAAGAGCAATTCGACCACCACATGAGGAATTTCGTCGGAAATTTGAGTTCCAAAACAGCAAACCCAAAATCTCTAGTTATAGAATACTATTACACTGTAAAAGTCCAATCTCAAAACCCCTCCCAAATCAGTGAGGGTAGAGGGTTATTTATAGGGAAGGTTGGGGTGGATTTAGGCGGGAAATCCATTGAAATTTCAAATTTGAAATTCGATTTCGTTTGCTCCTTTTCAAGACAACAATGGAAGAGATTTGATAATCCCTAAAAAATGAGAAAATGGAACGGCAATGTTGATGGGTCTGCGGATTTCTCGTCGGGTTAATGCGTCTGGTCGCTGTGCTGGATTTCTGGATTTTGGTTCGCTGCTCGTTCACGCGTTGCTGGGTTCTCACGTGAAGAAGAAGAGTGATGGGGTCGGGTCGATACTGCTACGTATGTATTGTTTTGATGGGCTGGGTTATTATATTGTATTGTTGCTGATGGTTTGCTGGAATGAAGGAATTGGATTGAAGTTAGAGTTGGAAGAATTGAACCACTGGTTTGGACCAAAGTTGGCTGAAAATAATGGATTCAAAATGGAGTGAAAGTGTAGTTAATTTTGAGTTTAAAATTTGGCCTAATGGCTTAAAGATGTAGCCGATTTGGATTAATTCGGGGCAATTCGGCTAACCATTAAATAAAATGAATTCATATTAATTAATTAGCGAGCTTCTTAATCTTAACAAAATAAAAATAATTAAACTTAATTACAAACTAATTAATTTAATTACAAAACTAATTAACTCGAAATTATAACTATAACTTAAAGTAAATTGATAAAATATTTGACTAAAAATGTAAAATCTTTTGTGATGATTTTCATATATTTATAAAATATACTAATTATATACGTAAATATATAAAAACAGATATATTGTTTAAAAATTATTTAAAAAATGATACAACTATTTAAAACAACTTGAAAACTATATTTTTTTGAAATATTATAAAAACTAATTATTTTAAATCGTTTGAAATTGAAGAAGCTCAATGATTAATATACAATGTGGAGGTCCAAAATTGGGTGTCAACACCAGGTATATGGGATTTCACTAGTGGCTTCCTTTCATCCACTAGGTCCCTAGAATTTTGTCAGCTCCTTGATTCTCCATATCTTTTTTAGACCTAGGGTTTCTAAAACCATGGAGTTTTGTTGTGATTTAGCTGTTGTAGTATCCCTAATCGAAATAACAGGTTTTCTTGGAAAGTTTGCTTAATTCGTTGTATGAAACTCAGAACCCTAGTTGGTGTAGATTCTCCTAGTTCATGAATTACACTTCCTAGGTCAGTTAAACAGATAATCATGCTTTAGATTTCGAATGTCACATTATCAGTATATAAATATTGCATTCTCAGTTAGCATGTCAGTATTTTGAATTATTCAGTATTTCAGTTGCATTTGTGTCATATACATATTCAGTTCGGAGTAGACTTAACACCGAGTGGACTAGGGTTCAACGTACCCTCATAGTCCCAAAACTACGTGCCCCCGTAGGATTATAAGTCCTCTCTGTTGGGCATCAGATTTAGTGATCACACCAGTTATCCTTTTATACCCCTGGTAAGGTATATTGGGTCCTCTCGATGGGGCGTATACATCGGACTCCACATTTAGCTCACGTAGTTTTATGTCGGCTAATAGTAGCTCCCACAGTCAGACTCTTGGTGCATTTGACCAGGTTTCCAGTATATACTTCGGCATTCAATTCAGCATGTTATTTTCATGATTAGTACTTTGTCATTTCATTTAGCTTAGCTTTTCAGTTATGTTTCAGTATTTACATTATTGCTCAGTTATGTTTTTTTCAGGTTACATATATTTGTTCAACTTAGTATCTATATCATGCATTCTCAGTACATTCCAAGTACTGACGCATACTCTGCGCTACATCCTTTCATGATGTAGGTTCAGGTACTCAACACGAGATCACGCTTAGATCGATTCTCGGTCTGCATTCAACAGCTTCAGTGGTGAGTTTGCATATTCCGAGGGAAAAATACAAGCTTTCATTTTAGTCTTTACATTTCAGTTTCAGTTTTATTAGAGTTAGCTGGGGAGCATGTCCGAGCAACTCAACTCAGTTAGAGGTTTTTCAAACATAATAATAGAATCAACTTGGATTGTTGAGTTTATCTTTCAGTTATCACTAAACTCTTAGTATGTTTTATATATTCAAATTAGTTGGGTTGCTCCCCACTTTAGATAGCCACTGTTTTAGCTTCCGCATAGTTCATGTCTATTTAGTTATCATTCTGTATGCTTATGATATGCCAGACACAGGGATAGCTTGGGGTCGCTCGTGATCCTATGTCTCATGTTACGTCAAGGGGGTAGCCTCAGGGCGTGACATACCAGAAGAGGCTACATGGATGGCTAGCTGAAAGGAGACAACGTGAAAATGGAGCATTTGACATGGTAAATACAACTTTATTTATGTTGTATTTTTTTTATCCTAATGTTGAGATTCTCTAGTTTCCTGAAGTACGTACACACATGCATTATATATATTCATCTATCTAGCTATATATGTTTGTCGTTCAGATGGAAGGTCTCAAAATTACCTCTAGCATGTATCACATTTTCTTTTCTTTTTGTCATGTGCCGAATTGGGATATACTAACTACCAATATCGTGAATCCTCCACTTAAATATATTATCACTTGTTTTATCTTTTATTTTTCCTAAAAAACGAATCACAACATTTGTTTTGTGTGTGCAAAGCGATAATTAAACCTATTTTCTTATTTCAAACTAGATTGAGATGAAGTCATAACTACTAAACTACAACAATATTTTCACAATCAAAACATATTTTAGATTTTATATTGTATATTTTTCTTTAGCTATTTAAAATTATATATATATATATATATACCTTTTATCCTAAGGACCAATAAATCTCTAACCAATGATATATCAAGAAAAAATAGAGCTAGTAATATTATTACTTTGTAATGTCTGCAGTTTGAACTTTGTAAAATCATATATATAGATAGTTCTTAACAAAATTTTTTATTGGATTGCGGTATTACTATCATAAGAGCAAACAATATTCTATTGTGAAGTAAGAAAATATGTATTCAGGGGTTTATCAAAGCTTGAAGTTGATCAAGAAACCGTTGAAGTCAAAAAGGTAAGCCTTTACAGTATTTGCATTTTGTTGGATTACTATAGCTTGTTTGACAAACTTTCTTTTAAAGAAGTGATTACCTAGACTTGCCTTGCATATATGAAAGAAGTGATTTTCACAACCACGTCCTAAACTACACAACACTAACTTTTATCATCACGTCAATTAGGCGCCAAGACACATATAACTAAATTGTCCTTATTAATCCATAGGTTGGGGTTGTTGAAACATGTTCCATGAAAATGAAAGGAGAATGTTCTATCTTGAAGAGGGCGTCTACAATAAAGAAACACAAAAGCAACAACTTTGACAAAAGTGAGGTGAAATTGTTTCTTGTTAATGCAAGGAACAACCCAAATTGGTGTTGGCATAGGTCATCGCGAGGTTCATGGATTCGATAACAAATTGTGGGAGCCTTGTTGGCAACCACGGTGATGGAGCAAGTGAAGGTAGATTTGGTGAAAATAGTGGTGGCAATGAAAGAGGGAGAGGCTTGGTAGAATTTGAATATCCCAACATTTGTTTTTCATATTCTATTATATTTTTAAGTAAAAGTATTTGTGCCCCAAGTATTTGATGAATTTCTTGAAAGAATTTATTTTGTGTTTGTTCTATCAATAAGATTGGGTTTTTTGGATACATGATCTTAAATGTTCTGTATTTGCTAGGTTACAATATGTAAGATTTAGTCAAACTTTATTTCTTTTAATTGTGTATGCCAAATCTAAATCTCAACAATTTGAAAAGGAGTGAGGAAAAATACATGAATTTACTATATCAAATAGACAGAAAGCAAACCTCAAATGACAAACACTTATTTAATAGTCAAATTCCTTCAAATCCACATAATCAAGACATGATAATTGGATTGAGGCAAACATGCTATTGACTTTTACCAACAATCATTCTCTCAAGAAAATAACAAAGTGGACAATGTTTTGTTGGTAAATAAATAGGGTTCTTATTTATTTTCTAGTTTGTGATAAGTGAAAAAAAATATTATTCTCAAAATTTATAACTCAATTCATAGGGTTCATGCAGAATTATGGACATGAATGACTCAACTCAAGAATGTTAATGCATAACATATCACAATTCAATAATTAGGAGTAGAATTTCAAAAAGAAATAGGAACTCGAGAACTCAAAATTAACTCATCTCAAGAAATCTCAAATCTAGGGGTAGAATCCTAGATTTCTCTTTTACTGATCTGAGAGTAGATGTAGGGCGTGAGGACGAACTAGTTCAACACTATGATAGCCTTACATACCTAAAAGAACAAGGTTCTTGAAGAATCTTGAAAAAGAACTTGATTAGAAGCCTTGAAACCTTAGCTTGAAGATAAACGATCAAGAAAACCTTTCTTGAGATTCCTGAATTAGTTTCTTGAAATCTCTATGGCCAAGAATTATGATTTTCATTAGTGATTGATAATTGTATGCAGAAATTAAAGTTGGAAAGAATGAATTTTTTGGAGAAGGACTTGCCATGAAAAGAATCTTGAAAAAGATTGAAAGAATCTTGAAGATTGGATTTGATTAGTCTTAGTTGAAGACTTGATGGAGTCTTTTACTTTGATTTTTTCTTAGGGTTTCTCCCTAGGGTTTGAGAGAGAAGAGAGTGATGGATTAAAATATGGAAACCTTATTGTTTTCAGCCTTTAATTAGTCAAGAAAATCGTTTAGCGTTTTCTTAGAGGTGAAAAAGACAAAAACAACCCTTTTTAATGTCTTCCCATAGGTTAATTCGTCACTACAATGTACCAGGTTAATAAAATGGTCATAACTTTGTACCCAAAATTTGGATTGACACGAAATTGGTGGCGTTGGAAAGAGGATCCAAGTACCTTTAATTTGATATGTTATAGGACACGTAACTCCTTATATTCTAAGAGATATGGTCGTTTGATGTTAACATAAGTAGAATCTTACATCAAAACTTAATCGGTAAGGAAACTTTAAACTCTACTTTGTGCTAGGGGATTCTAGTGACCCTAAATTCATATCAAAATCATTCCCACACTAAAGAATTTACCTTTACACATATGGGTAATTTATGAATCACCCGATATGACCCTACAAGTAAATGATGAATGGTTCGAGTCTTAACTTAGAAATTTTTGGGGTGTTACAGAAGAACTATACTACCCATGACTTAGAGTTGACAGCTATAGTGGTTACACTAAAGTTTTGGAGGCATTATTATGGTGTAAATTATAAGGTGTTTCAATATATATTCAATAATAGGAATCTCAATTTGAGGTAGCAGCCATGGTTAAAGTTGCTCAAGAACTATACGATGACTATCATTTATCATTTGAGCAAGACGAATGTGGTGGTAGATTTCTTAAGTTGAAAGGCACTAAGTATGGATAGTCTAGCTTTTTTTAAAGGTGAGAGAGAGTCTTTTGACTATGAATGCCCCTGCCTTATCCAATAACTTTATGAGACTTGAAATTTTAAAACCTGGTAAGGTGTTGGCTTAATGGAGATGAGGTCGTCCTTATTGGAGTATATTCTAGCTCAACGATTTGATGATGTAAGTTTGCGTAAGAATTGAAAAAAGGTGTTACAAGGTGAAGCCAAGGAGGCAACTCTTTATGGAGAGGTATGTTTGAGGATAAATTATCGAAATTGTGTTCCTCGGACAGGTGATATGACTAGACTGATCATATAGAAAGTCCATAGTTTGAGGTATTCTATTCACCCAGGGGATGCTAAGATGTATCATGACTTGAAGTAACATTATTGGTAGTGTCCTATGAAGAGACACATAGTAGATTTTGTATCTTGGTGTTAGAATTGTAAGCAAGTGAAGTATGAATACTAAAATCCTATAGGAATTGACTTAAATGATACTTATACTAGAGTTGAAGTGGGAGCGGATTGCTATGGGTTTTGTGCTAGGATTTCCATGTATCTTGTGTAAGTTGATGTTATATGGTTATAGTGGATGGATTGACCAAGTCTATATATTTCATATCAATTCAGAATACTCATAGTTCGTGGAAGTTAGCCTAGATCTAAATTTGTGAGATAGTTTGTTTATATAGGGTTCCCATATCTATTACTTCACATCGAGGAACATAATTTATATCTCATTTTTGGTGGCCTATGCAGAAGGAGTTGGAACTCAAATGGATCTTAGTACATCCTTGCACACAGAGATTTATAGTTAGTCTGAACGGACTATTAAGATCCTTGAGAATATGTAGCGAGTGTGTGTGATTAACATTTCAAACACACCTCATCCAATTCTAGGTGCAAACAATCGTTAAACAATATAAAACCCAACAATTGAGTTGGGGTCGAATCCACAGGGAGCGGTACGTGTTCAAATTCAATTAAGAAGTACGAATGTGATCTAACTAGCTATAGGAATAGAAATTATCGAAAAAGACATGAAACAAATCAAAAGGGGTGACACGAATGTCAAATGGGGAATATTTTGTTTGCAATTATCAACTACAAAGCAGTCACACAAAACCAAAATAACAATACAGAGAGGAATTCTCGGGATGTGATCGATTATAGGCAAATTTTGATATATGGGTAATTGAAACTACTAGTAAACATCTAAATATCAGTGGGTAGGCAAGACTATAAAAGAGATAGATTTCTCTCGAACAACTACCCAAATTAGGTGATTTCTTTCGAACATCAACAAGCATAGAAATTAAGAACAACCCGCACCTTAATTCATCCACTCTCTCGAGCTAGAGGGATAGGATTGGGTTTAGGATTCACTCTCTCGAGCTGAACCCATATCAACCCAATACATATAAACCATTAATCAGAAACCTTAGTTCCAAAACCTCTCTCTCGAGCAAGCTAAGAACACAAAATTAGAACTACATTTGCAACTACGATTCATAAATTAAACCTCACCTAATGATTAAACCCACTTCAATATAGCATTTAAACTAGTAATTAACAATACCCATAAACTAATTCAACCCATAATCGCATGATCACACCCCAAGAATTGGGGTTTTAACCAAACATCATAAAAAGGTAAAAA